>JAHPZR010049696.1:0-21372 GCA_019787425.1 Platygyra sinensis | reverse complement strand
CAGGAGGGAGGGGGTGTCTCCAGGCAAATCTGTGGCTTAGTCATAACTACCAGTGTGACGTCATGTCATACATCGGTGATTTTCGATATGGCGGCCAAATTTTTTCGTTCGTTAACTGAATGAAATGTGGAGATTTCTAACTTCTGGATGATTCGATTACTTTGTTCAATGTTACCCAGAATCCAAATTATATGAAAGACTTCTTTGCAGTAATTTTCGGTAGGATAAGTTATTCGAAAACCTCATATTTTGAGTAGAAACATGCTAACAAGTGCCTGAGATGTCGACAAAGTTTAATATGTGTGTGTGTGTTTTTTTTTTAATTAGAGCACTCACGCTACTTACAATAGTACGACTACTACATATACTAAACATTACTTACAGACACAATGCACTAATTAAGCCATAAGATCATTAATAACAATATCGTTACATAACTTGCAATACTGGTTTAAACGTACAATATATTTATGATAAAATACAATTACAAAGGCAATAGAAGGTTACAAAGGCAGCTATACAAAAAAAATAGTTAGAATACAGTTATTGCTTATAGAGGACAAACTGTCCCCCATTTGTTAATAAATTTATCTAAGGTATTGTTCTTAGTGCAGATATATTTTTCCGTTTCAAATTTAATTTTGATCTTTCTTTTAAACCCAGCTAAGCTTGGAAGTATTTGAGATCTTCTGCAATCCCATAGAAATAGTTTTGCTATCAACAAGAAATAATTTAGTTAGTTTAATGGATTGACAACGTTTTTCCGGAGCCCACGCAGAAATGCGGAGATGTCCTGAACCCAAAATAGGAGGTTTGGTACATGGGATATTAAGTTTGCTCTGTGCTGAGAATTAAACCTTCAGTACTTATGGTTCGTCTCAACAATCCCTTTAAAGTTAATGGAATGGCATTTGGAAAGCGACTTCAGAATACCCGGCCACGATTGCGTAACGTTGAACGCTTGCTCTCGTGGTCCCGCTGTGGTGTTGTATAGCGATATTCACTGTTTACAAACAAGTATTTTGACATTTAAATTTTGCCAACCACAGAACAAAAGAATCCTTTGTTTCGAGAACCAATAAACCTTCGGTTGGCACATTAATGACAATAGGAGACGTAACGATGAGTATCGCCATTTTATGGGTTGATGAACGTAAGACGAGTAAAACTATTGCTATGAAAATAAGACGAGTAAAACTATTGCTCCCGCAGTCCCGCAGTGGATAAAATGAATATTAAAACTCCGGGTTTCGGTTCATGGATTGTAGAACGAAGTATTTTCATGTGTAACGCGCTTGTTTCGGCTGATGGATTTTAGAACGAGGTATATTCATGTGTAGCACGCTTGTTTCGTGTATACATTAAGTTTTTTTCGTTTGTTTCCATATGCAAATATTTATTGACTGCGGGACTACGGGAGCAGGCATTTAATGTCACGCAATCGTGAACGAGCATTCTGAAAGTTAGCCCTTCAGGAGCACAAAGGCAGTCATCTACCCCACAAAATTTAAAAACACAAGCTTTCAACCACCTAAAAGCTGGTAAACATAGACACTCTTGACCTTTCACCAATCGAACAAAGTTTAACACGCGAGAAATCAAACCGACATGTACCTGCATGTACGCCCTCGCACTCAAAAGGATTGTTGAGCAGAATGGCTCATCGCATTGAGAAAAACTAACAATGGCTTGAAAGTTATATCAGAAAGGAACAAAACCTCCAATTATGAGGTACTTCTGTTGAAAACTTGAAGAGAAATCGGCAGGCGTTTTGGGTGGCCTTTACTTGACCGGAAGTCAAGATGGCGGTAAACCCCACTTGACCCGATTTGTTTTCAATAAAATTTGGAACAAAAAAAACGCACACAAAACAACAAACAGTTGTACTCACAGACAATATCCACTACAAAGCTTGCACATTTATGCCAAATTAGTGAATAATTGCGCATTAATAACTTGTATTATCCTCTTTTTCTTTGAATTCAATGGAGTCCCGAAGCCATATCTGGAAAGCTTCGACTTGTTGCTATGTGACGTCACACTGGCAGTGAGTCGGTCTCTGACAGATACTCGAAAACAATAGAGTCACCCCCTCCCTCCTGGTACAAACTTTAAACCTCAAGTGTAAATTTGTGAGATGTACTTTCCATTCTAACTAAGAAGAAGAAAATGCCAAATCACTGGTAGACACCTAAACAATTATGTTAGCTCACAAAATTATTCTTTTAAATGAAAAAATATCGGTTAAAAGCTAACGTGTTTTTAAATAGAACAAACAAACAAATACAAAAACAGAGGTACAAGTAAAATTTTTTCGGGCACTCTGGTGGTTGGGCTTTGTCGTGTAGTGGCGTGGGAGAGATGTCAGCATGCCTGGAAAGTACACCAGTTCGCCCCTGAGTGATGACTTTCATTTCCCAGGTAAAAAAACTCTCTAGGTGTCGCTAAATTGGCATCATCATTTGTGGAAGAGAAACGTACAGGGTAAATAGTAAACACGGAGGGAATCAGTCAATTTGCAGAAATGCAACTGACCGCGGTGACAGTCTCATAAACGTTTTTCCTGAACACTAAATGTTTATATTGCAGTTTTCCTTCGAAGCAACAATTGGCAGAAACTATACAGGAGGTATTGCTGTAGATGACGTCACATTAAGTAATGGACTTTGTGACGGTGAAAGTGAGCCTCAGGACAATCAACAAGGTATTACTGTTGCCTGTACTAAAGTGGGTAATTTATTTCAAAGTCTCTCTCATATAACTGTGTTTTTAAATGCGGAATGGATGATATTAAGTAATCATGCACGACCATCTGCTATTTTAAAAGGTGTTACAACTAACTATTTTTCAGTTACTATTTGCGTATCCCTCATATTTCAAGGAAATTGCAACTTTGACAGCAGCTTCTGCCTCTGGAAGAATGACTTATTGTCCAGTTTCATTTGGACACAGCGAAGATATAACACTCCAAGCTTGGAGACTGGACCAAGCGCCGATCATACATCAGGTGACGTCAGCTGTAACTCACATTCGTGCGGATAACCAATTGTAGAATAGGGAATGTCGGTGTTTCTTTAGTTTTGGATTACTCAAAAGTCGCGCGCTCTCTTGCCTTGTGCACAATATAAGTGGCTCTTCCTATTTGTTTGGAGTGCAAGCAGACACATTAATCCACTCCCTCAACTTTTGTCGTGCCTTGTGGTATAGTTAGGAGGCCTTATGACATTAAACTTCATGACAATTACTGTTATTGGCAACTACGTTTTTAATACTCTTTTTTTCTTCAAATCAAGGAACTGGTATGTACGTTTATATTGAAACCTCGAGTCCACGACAGCTGGGAGACACTGCACGACTTGAAAGTCCTTGGATGAGGGGACCACAATGCATGACGCTCTACTACCACATGTATGGCGCCACCATGAGCTGTGTTGTTATATACATTAAAAGCCAGGCTACAAACAGGTTAAAACCAGTTTGGCTGAGGTCTCAAGATCGAGGAGACTATTGGATACATGGGAAAATAAGCATCAACGAGACTTCAAGTTATCAAGTGAGTCGTAAATATTAGTCCAGCTTGTTCGTATATACTGTAAGGCTATCAATGATTTTTCACCTTATTATAAGTTATATATCCAATCTGCTCCGCTTTTGTAGTAGCTCCTACTCTTTGCGTTCTTGCTCGAATAAGTGAGTTTAAGTCCCGAGATCTAAACCTAAGTCTTATGGTGATCGACGTTTTTCTATTGCAGGACCTAAGCTGTGGAATAGCCTACCTTCATCTTTAAGAAATGCTGATTCCTTGAATTCTTTAAAAAAAAAAAAAAACATTTAAAGACATATTTATTTCACCCAGCTTTTTTTTCATTATAACTAGATTTGTATTTAATTTTTATGCGTATACGCGTAGTTTGAATACATTTTTCGTGATATTGGAAAGCGCCTAGAACAGGTAGTGGTATAGACGCTATGAAAATAAAGTTGTTTTTATTATTATTATTATTATTATTATTATTATTATTATTATTATTATTATTATTAAAATTGTAAAATATTACTTATTGTACTGATATTTAAATAAAGTTATTATTATTATTATTATTATTATTATTATTATCATTATTATCGATTATTATTATTTTTTTGATAATAACGAACAACAATTTATTAAAACTTCACAATAATAACTTACAAGATTATTATTATTATTATTATTATTATTATTATTATTATAGTTTACGGCGTTTCATTAATATTAAGGACGAAAGAACGGAGTCATGCTCTTCGTCTTGCTCCAACATGCAAACACTAAAACCTCTCTCTTATTAGCAGTCATAATAAAATAGCGTCGTCAGCTCTTCGTGTAAGGATGTCTTGTGAACAAGTTTACTTTAATGTTTGTCGTTCCTTTTCTAGATAATTGTCGATGGAATTAGAGGTAGCAGTTCTAAGGGAGACGCAGCATTGGACGACTTTTCGTTTGAAAGAGGAAATTGTGATCAAACAGGTGCTGAATAGTGTATCTATAATTATTTTATGCAATCGATTTCTCAGTCTATGTTCCCCGCCCCAAGAATTGTTTATGTTTGCATGTTGCGGCATGCCGAAGAGCTTATAACGCGCCAGCCACTAAACTGACTGAATAGGTACAAAATTCGTTGGCTTGCATCGATTTCAGCTTAGCGTTTCGACTTTACTGTTATTTATTCATAATCATAAACTGGCCGGTTGTCTATGTCAGCAGGTAAGAGAAAACAAAACGCCTACTACTAATCTAGATGTATTTAGAAATCCAAATCCTGTATAAAGTTCTTCGGTACATTTCTTGATACTTGGATATTTCATTTGCAGAAGAGACGACATACTACGTGTACTCTAACAATGGCAAAGACTTCCGAATATTCACCCAACCCTCCGCACACCGTCTTTACTTCGAAGAATTCCGATTCACTCTCGCGCGTCCATGCGGAAATCTCAACGAGACAGCATACTTTATCTACTCAGAAGCGTCCAGCGGTCAGAGTTTTCTTACGTCAAAGTCGGATCCTTCCGGCTATAAGAAGTTTCCATTAGATGTTGTAGTTCTAAGTAACGAGAGAGTGGGAGGCAATTCCAGGAGTGTGTATTTGATTGAGAGAAGAAATTATGGACCAATGATAAGCCTCCATGATCACCAACATGTGATTTGCTGTAAAGGAAAACAAACTTCTTTTTACGCTCACAATGTCACTGAAGGTAAGAAAACACATTCGTTTGTCACGCATTCATGAGTGTGCGTAACTTATGTGACACATGAATGTCATACATGTGACTCCATAGCTGTGATCACGGAAATGTGGTTCCTTGCAAAGGAAATAAACATTCTCTCTTTATACTCACAATGTTACTGAAGGCAAGAAACGAACGTTTCTATATTTTTAAAGCAGGTTCCGAAACGAAAATTGAATTACTGGACGGGTATCCAACGGATAACAAAAATCAAGACAAGACAGTACTTTTATTATGCAAAGTTATCTCAGTATCCAGGATGTTTCAAAAATGTTGTTCCTAGGATGTAAGGTTCTGTACCAAACCTTAAAGGAGAGTCTTTGATCTCTGATTGGGGATCATATAGCCTTCGTGGCAAGCCGTAGAAGGGGAGGAAAAGGGTCCAAATGAGCGCGCTGAATTCTCCCTCGCTTTGTGCGCTCGTTTTTTTTCCCCTTTCCCTCCCCTTCGGACGCCTGCCAGGCAGGCTATGTATCGTACCGCGTTGTGTTTCTGCCGAGTTGTCGTGAATACCAGTGAATACCCTTCTTAATTTTTTTAGGTTGGCTAGTCAATATGTTATTGAGTTCTAAAAAAAATTTCTAGGAAAAAATCAACCTGAAATGTGTGTTTCAGATTCCCGGCTACGTGATTTTTCGTCTCTGGGCGGTAGGGTATGAAGCACTCCACAGTTCCCTGTTTTCCCTTTTCTCTCTGCTCCGTACAATTCTTATACCCTGCCTTTTTCGCACTCCATGGCCTGTGAAGCGAACAGACCTGCTTTCAAGTGTACCTGATGACTTTCTTTTTTTAAAGTGGTACTATGATCAAAAAATCATTTCCTTTTTTTCCTTCATATTTTGAAAGCGTGTTCGCTTAACACCTAGCTGGCAAAGCTTTGAGCTTCGAGTTTTATCCAAAGGCTGTTTATATTGAGTGTAAGTTTTGGATGTCACGGTCCGCCATTACTCACGTTCAAAACTGACCGATTACACTTCATAGGGTTGGATTTAGAGAAAATGACGTCATTTACTCACTAACATAAAATGTCAGCGTGTAAACGCAATTTATTATACATGCAAAACACTGGTTTAAAAGTCTGAAAGCCCAAAACTACCGTGCCACATATTAATTCAGCCGTGTACACACGCACGGCATTCTTAAACTAGTCATTTTCTCCTCGACCCAGCTCTCAAGATTTTAACGTTAGCAATGGGGGACCAAAAGGTAAGAAAATTCCAGTTAAAATAAACAGGTGTCTTTTTAAAATGAGAACTTAAAACTTAGGTCAGTTAGTGTTTAGTTAACATTGTCTTGAAATCCAAAGGAAAAATAGAGTTATTTGTTTGGTTGTAGTACCACTTTAAAAAAAGGTTATATCACGCACGTCATCCATAGAGCACTTGGATGTCACGCACGTGTCATTCACATGGCGTGTCATCTTGAACGGTTCTCTCAAAGATCGAGAATAAATTCACACGATACATCAGACGATTTAAAAGAAGTCCTTACTACTTGTTTCACATTTTGCCTGTGGTAGAGTACATTGGACAGGCTCGTGGGGTTTTGCGTGAAGTGTGGTATGGAGTAACTTACATGTATATGGACCTAAACAGAGTAGAAACTTTGCGCCAACATCCTGTTTTCAAGACTCCACCTCAAAACCAGATGATTTTGCGGGATTTTGATGCCCCAGTCGATGTAGCAGACTATTACGTTCAACGATTAACAAGCTACCTACAGGTAAACGTTCGATTTACCATGTTCTTATAAAAGTAGTAAATGCGAACTAGTTTCTTTATATTTCTAAGTAAAGGGGGTAAGTTTCTGAAGAAACTATGGTGCTGCGTCGGTGGGAGTATTACAGGATAATTTGGTTTTATCAACTGAGTTGATAATGTGAATTGGCCACCGTAAAGAGATTCGAAAGCTGACGTTTCGAGCGCTAGCCCTTCGTCGGAGCGAATCGAGGAATTGTGGGTTGTGTGTGGTTTATATAGAGAAATATGGAGCTACGCTATTGGTTGGTGCCTGGCAACGTGAAAAAACAACAGAATAAATTAGTTGAATGAAAAGCGTTCGTTGATACCGTGAGGATTGAGAGTGCCGATTTGAAAAATAAATTTTTGTTCTAGAGTTTTGCGGCTTTCTGTGCTTCCTTGATGTAGGGAGAGGCCACAGACCGCCATATGTTGCTTCGAATGATTCGGCAGATTAAAGTGTCTAGCGACCGGTTTAGATGCGTTTTTGTCGTCTTTCGCAACGTCGCAAAGATGTTCTCGGAATCGGTCGCCTAGTCGTCTACCTGTTTCGCCGATATATAACTTTTTGCAGAGAGTGCAAGTTATACAGTAGATGACATTGGCTGAGGTACAGGTAAAATGATCAGTGATTTTAATAGATCGCTTGGGCCCCGACAATTTCTCAACGTTACAAATGAAAGGACATGTTTTGCATCGTGCGCGTGCACATTTAAAAGTACCGGGTTTTTCACTCGTTTGGAAAGAACTTCTGACTAAAAAGTTACCTATGTTTTTGTCGCGTTTAAATGAAATTAATGGCGGTTGCGAAAAGATTCTACCAGTATCGGGATCATTTTGAAGTAATTTAAAGTTTTTGAGAATGATGGATTTTACTGCGTGGTTGTGAGGATGAAATGTGAGGGTGAATGGAATTCTATTATTATTCTCCTTCTGAGACGTTTGTAGTGCTGACTGCCGATCGATTTGTTGGGCGCGATGATGGCCTGCTTGAACAACAGAGGCAGGATAGCCACGTTTGTCGAAAAACTCGCACATTTCCTCTGATTTTAAGGAAAAATCAGAGTCCTCACTACAAAGGCGACGAAGTCTAAGAAACTGAGAATAAGGAATGGAATTCTTGACATGTGATGGATGTGAAGATGAATACAACAAATAACTATGAGAATCTGTGGGTTTGTAGTGCACACTGGTGCATAAACCGTTGCCTTCGACAGAAACTTTAATATCTAGAAATGCTAAAGAAGTGTCGGAAATTTCCCAGGTATATTTAAGAGCCGGATGAAACGAATTAACAGCAGTTATAAATTGATCGAGTTCCTCTCTGGTGGAGGAAGTAGCGCCGACACAGTCGTCAATGTAGCGACGGTAGAGGTCAGGTTTGGGGCCGTTGTATTGATTGAAAAATTGGTGTTCAATGTAGCCTACGAAAAGGTTGGCGTAGCTGGGTCCCATTTTGGTACCCATGGCCACCCCATTGATTTGTTTATAATAACTGTCAGCGAATGAAAAACAGTTTAGTGTTAAAACTAGTTCAGCCAGGCGGAGCAATGTTTCCGAGCTTGGTTCCTTAACAGTACGTAAATCGAAAAAATGTTTGAGGGCTAGAAGACCTTCGCCATTAGGGATGACGGTGTAAAGAGATGTAATATCCATAGTGAAAATAAGTTTGTCTTCGCCCAGGAAATTGAAATCACGAAAAATTTGGAGTGCGTGTTGACTGTCTTTAACATATGACGGTAAAGATCTGACGATAGGTGCCATAATTGTGTCTAAATAGCTAGAAATGAGTTCGGTAGGGCAACTACACGCAGAGACAATAGGTCGGCCTGGGTTGTTAGGTTTGTGAATTTTAGGTCAAAAGTAAATACATGAAGTTCTAGGAGTGGTGATGATCAGATTAGTAGCAGTAGCCGGCAATTCTTGTTTGACTATAATGTCGCTTAATAGTGCTCTTGACAATTTGTTGGTTATTGGAAGTGAGATCTTTATCGACTTTAGCATAAAAAGAGGTGTCAGAAAGTTGCCGCAAAGCTTCTTTTTGGTAGAGGTCGGCCCGCCAAACAACTAAAGCGCCGCCTTTGTCGGCCGCTTTAACAGTTATGTCTTTGCGCTTACTAAGATTTTGTAGCGCCGCCCTCTCTTCCGAAGAAAGGTTGGAAAATTTGGTGTTACGATTGAAATTTAGTTTATTGATGTCATGACGGCATTTATTGATGAAAAAACGTAAAGACGCGAACTGGCCGTCTGGGAGAGTCCACTTTGATTTTCGAGTCTGAAGCGTCTCGAAAACATCTTTGTCCGAGGTGTTAGAATCATCCTCTTTGTCATGGAAAAAGGCTTTAAGTTGAACGCGGCGAATAAATTTTTCAACATCTTGCTTAACCGAGAAATCGTCAAGTTTTTTGGATATAGGAACAAAATTCAAGCCCTTACTGAGGACGGATTTCTCTGCGTCGGAAAGCGGAAGATTTTCTGGAATAGTAATTACGGTGCTAAGGCTTTCAAGTGACGAGTCAAAAGTTTTAGGAGGCCCTGTTAATTGTTCAAATTTATGCGCCTTAATTTGGTGTAAATGGTTAAAAAGTTTAGAATTGACCTCCTGGATTTTGGTGCGAATAGATTGTACTAAGATAGCTGGACAGATTTTAGATAGTTCAGAGCGGCATTGTAGAATTTGTTTGTCGAGGCCGTCACGTTTTTGGCACATAGCTTTGATAGTAATCCTCATAATGTTACGTGAAAAAGAATTTTGAGCGCTATGAATTTGGCGAAGATATCGATTTGAATGAGAAAGAGAAGATGCATGAAAATTGGAGCGAAAACCCTTAGGAATAGCTTTAGAATGAAGGCAACGGCCGATGAATTTGATGTGACTACAAAACCTTGTTTTAGCGAAGATAATAATGGCCAAACGGAAAGCTAAGTTTTTACTAATAGGGGGAAAAGGAAAAAGATAACTTACGATTTCCTGGCGTAGCTCCTTGGTGAGTTTCTTCAGGCTTGGGATCGTCTTGTGGTCGGTCTTCTGGTCTGAAATCTGTGGATTAAAGAATACTAAGGCAAGACGTTAGTGGTCGCAGCGATAAACAACAAACGAGTAAAGGGGGTAAGTTTCTAAAGAAACTATGGTGCTGCGTCGGTGGGAGTATTACAGGATAATTTGGTTTTATCAACTGAGTTGATAATGTGAATTGGCCACCGTAAAGAGATTCGACTAGTTTTAACACTAAACTGTTTTTCATTCGCTGACAGTTATTATAAACAAATCAATGGGGTGGCCATGGGTACCAAAATGGGACCCAGCTACGCCAGCCTTTTTGGTAGGCTACATTGAACACCAATTTTTCAATCAGTACAACGGCCCCAAACCTGACCTCTACCGTCGCTACATTGACGACTGTGTCGGCGCTACTTCCTCCACCAGAGAGGAACTCGATCATTTTATAACTGCTGTTAATTCGTTTCATCCGGCTCTTAAATATACCTGGGAAATTTCCGACACTTCTTTAGCATTTCTAGATATTAAAATTTCTGTCGAAGGCAACGGTTTATGCACCAGTGTGCACTACAAACCCACAGATTCTCATAGTTATTTGTTGTATTCATCTTCACATCCATCACATGTCAAGAATTCCATTCCTTATTCTCAGTTTCTTAGACTTCGTCGCCTTTGTAGTGAGGACTCTGATTTTTCCTTAAAATCAGAGGAAATGTGCGAGTTTTTCGACAAACGTGGCTATCCTGCTTCTGTTGTTCAAGCAGGCCATCATCGCGCCCAACAAATCGATCGGCAGTCAGCACTACAAACGTCTCAGAAGGAGAATAATAATAGAATTCCATTCACCCTCACATTTCATCCTCACAACCACGCAGTAAAATCCATCATTCTCAAAAACTTTAAATTACTTCAAAATGATCCCGATACTGGTAGAATCTTTTCGCAACCGCCATTAATTTCATTTAACGCGACAAAAACATATGTAACTTTTTAGTCAGAAGTTCTTTCCAAACGAGTGAAAAACCCGGTACTTTTAAATGTGCACGCGCACGATGCAAAACTTGTCCTTTCATTTGTAACGTTGAGAAATTGTCGGGGCCCAAGCGATCTATCAAAATCACTGATCATTTTACCTGTACCTCAGCCAATGTCATCTACTGTAACTTGCACCCTCTGCAAAAAGTTATATATCGGCGAAACAGGTAGACGACTAGGCGACCGATTCCGAGAACATCTTTGCGACGTTGCGAAAGACGACAAAAACGCATCCAAACCGGTCGCTAGACACTTTAATCTGCCGAATCATTCGAAGCAACATATGGCGGTCTGTGGCCTCTCCCTACATCAAGGAAGCACAGAAAGCCGTAAAACTCTAGAACAAAAATTTATTTTTCAAATCGGCACTCTCAATCCTCACGGCATCAACGAACGCTTTTCATTCAACTAATTTATTCTGTTGTTTTTTCACGTTGCCAGGCACCAACCAATAGCGTAGCTCCATATTTCTCTATATAAACCACACACAACCCACAATTCCTCGATTCGCTCCGACGAAGGGCTAGCGCTCGAAACGTCAGCTTTCGAATTTCTTTACGGTGGCCAATTCACATTATCAACTCAGTTAATAAAACCAAATTATCTTTATATTTCTGTCGTGCAACTTGCTATGCCTTAATGTTTTGAATATTAACGTTATTGTTGGGGGTTAATATTGTCCTGCTACTAGCTATACCAGCAAGGGCCAAGTGATTTTGAATTAGTACCTTTTGCCATAAAAATGGCCCGTCGAGGAGTTGTGAAAATGGCGTCTACGGAGTGGTATTACAACAAGAATTTGGTTGAGCATTCTCAGCAATCAATGCATATGTGTTTTTCTTCCTTGTTTTCAGGTCTCTGATACTGGCAATTACACATTTTACTTGTCATGCGATGATTGGTGTGAGTTGTGGAAGTACGATGTAGATGAGTTTGGTATTGAAAACCGGAAAAAGAAAGCTGAGGAGAACTTGACCAAGAAACCAATCATTGCTCTTTATGCATGGAGTGAGCATCTTCAGTGGAACAAGTGAGCGATACACAAACATGTCTTTGAAAGTTTCCTTTTGCACTTGATTAGTTTTACGTTATCCTGGATGTTTTACTCTTTCTTACCCTTCTGTCTCTTTTTTAAAGATTCGGAGAGCAAATATCGCAACCAATCTTTCTTGATAAAAGTCGTATTTATCAAATGGAGGTTTTTATGCATGAAATTGGGGGCAGAGACCACGCATCTGTGGGTATGCACACTCCAAGTGGAAAGTATGAACTACCTATTCGTGGAACAAGACTGTTTTGGACTGAACCAGGTAACATTGCAGTGTCCTTATTTTAAAACAGACCATTATTTAAGTGGCACTATGATCAAATTTTTACCCTTGATTTTTTCAGTGTATCGCATAGAATTTCATGAAAGAATAAAAATGTCGTTTACCTTTTGCTAATATCTGCATTAGTTCTGGAGATATTTAAGTTTGAAAAATGGGTAAATTATACAAATGAGATGACTGATGACGTCATACACTCAACCCAATATTATATTGAATATATAAATAGAACTATTTTGGCTAATTTAGTAGAATATTACTTTAGAGAATCAATTATTCTGATACAAATTGGCTCAGATATCTCTTTTTAACATATTTGAACAAAATCTGGTTGGCTAATTTGCATCCTAAAAAATTTGGATATCTCTGGAACAAAGAGCGATATTTGAAAATAGTAAACATAATTTTTCTTCTCAGGCAGTCTACTCGTTTGTGTTTCAAAATGGCGAAGATAAGAAAGATTCCATTTTCATCATACTAAGTACCACTTTAAAAGTTAGGGAAACCTTGGCTGTCATGAATTTAATGATTTGCGAGGCAACAAAAGAAAAGAATCTGTGAGGCAAGCTTAGTGTTGGGTAAATAATTACTTAAATTGGAAATTTTACTTTTGGTCATCCACGGGGAAATCCAAACGAGACAGCATACTGTATTTACTCTGAAGTGTCCAGCGGTTAAAGATTGTTTGCGTCAAAATTGGATCCTTTAAATTATAATAATTTTTCATGAGAGGTTGATGGTCTGATTAACAAGAGATTGGGACGCAATTCGAGTGTCTTTTATTTGATTAACAGGTCAGAGTAATTCGTCTCCGTTTGCTCGGAAACGGGATTAGTTTTTGCATACTATACTTGCCGTACACCAAAGTTAAAGATATTAATATTAGCTATAGCTTTTTTTTAATATATTTTCAATGCTTATGCTTATCGTTTCCATGGGAATATGGATTTCCTTAGGAAACAAATACCAAATTACAATCTATTTCATTTACTGGTGTGATTTTCATATCGATGTAATGAAGGAAAGACTAGTAAAAAGCTGTTTGAAATTGTTTGGTACGGTGCAAAAGAAAAGAACTGTATCAAGACGCCTGAAATAGCACTGTTGTATAACCACAATCACTTCGCAGAAAAATTCAAATTTGGAGCTTCCTAGAAACAACTCTCCCCCAGCCCGTACTTTCCCCAATCAACATTGTTGCTTTCTTCTCTTTATATGTCTATATGTATACATGTATATAGTCGAATACTTAGAGAAAAATAGATTACTTCATGGAAAGTGCGACGTACGGATTTTTATTCACGAGTTGCAAAACTTTGCAAAACGAACGAGTGAGCGCAGCGAACAAGTAAAGTTTTGCAACGAGTGAATAAAAATCCGTACAAAGCACTTTCTGTGCTGTAATTTGTTTATTGTATATGTAGCGAGAATTAAACATATCTTTTAAATCAGTTTTATTTTTCCCCGATGACATAAGCTTACATGCAGAACAGCAAAAAATTCAAGACTGATGTAAATGACCGAACGTAATAAAAAACAAATTCGCCTTCCCGTCCAGCAGCAAGCGGACAAAGAGCCTACACAACGTAAAATACAATACGGGAATTCGTATTAAAACACGAAGTGTGAAATCTTTTCGCTTGTCCATGACGATGCTTCGCGCTGTGCAAAGACAAATTCGGACTCTGTTGACTTACGCTGTGTGTAGAAATGTTCCTCCTTGAAAGTTCACCCTTGAAACAGAGATAAGACTTGCTGAGGTTACTGTTGGCTGAGTCTGAAGTGCCAATGATCAAGATGTTTGATGTATTCCGCTGCTGTTTCCGAAAGTCAACTAAAACGCAAAGCCAAAGCCATGTTTTTAAAACAAACTGCAAACGGGCGCTGACCACGCTTCTGGGAAGCCATTTGAGTGTTTTGCTCTGTTTGGTTAAGCCATTCTACTCTGGGCGATGATTGATTACATTTTCACATGTGAAAAGTGCTATACGCGTAGTTGATTGGACGTATTTTTCGCAAGTGAAAATAGAGTAAAGTTACAGACAAAATAACAATAGTATGAATAAAAGCAAGTGACAAAAGTTATGTAACAGATCAAATGTAACACATTCCCCGCAAAAAGCCTCTGAATCATTATAGTTAAGGCCATAACATAGTCCCAAAGCAGGGCCCTTAAACAATACTGTAATAAATTCCCTGCTGAGTGCCCATGAACAGCACGCTTACAACAAAAATAACAGAATCCTCCAACGGAGCCCATAAACGCAAGACGTAAATCACAATAATAACAATTGAAACTATTTACAGCGAACTATTCACTAAAAAAAAAAACGGACAAGTGACGATTCATTCCAAGCAAGAACATGTGAAACGGCCTAAATACTATAATTAACACGATTTTTAGAGCGAAATTCCGCGCCTTTTGTTAAGGCCATGTGGATTAAGAGTGAATAATTGCGTCATCCAATAAGCTTCTCTGGTAAGTAGTAACTGGTCTAAGTGTAATGGGGTTTTGAAGGATATGATTTGTTCGATGATGACAAAACTTATTTGAGAAATGTCGTGTTAGGAACTATTAAAATGCACTGCCAATTCACATGTTCTTCTATTGTTATGCATATTCGATTAATGGTTACAGAATCTAATTTTAAACTCAGTTGATGTAGAACCCACATATTGTAGATCACATTTACAACACGTTGCAAGGTTAATTACATTTTTGGATGAACAGGTCAATTTTTGTCGGATACGATATTGCCTTCCTGTGGCTGAGCTTCGAAATTTAGAAGCATGAAGTAAGAAATTCTTACACAAATCACACCTATTTTTATCACATTTAAAACAACCACCCGTATTGACCATCTAATTAGCAGCAGAGCTTGGTCGAAATTTAGAGGGCGCTAGAACTTCGTTGAGATTTTTGGTTCGGCGGTACCAACCTATTCCCTTCGGAAGGCGATTCACAGTGATTTCTGAGAAATATCAATTAGTAGTGTGTAGTAGGAACAGAAATCGAAACAACTAATGAAATGAGTGAAAATGTGTTCAGCCGGGAATCGAACCCGGGTCTCCTGGTAACCGGTCAGATGAATTACCACTAGGCCACTGAACCAACCCCGCCATTCAGCCGAATTGGAAGGACCTTTACATGACAGGCTCTGAGGAGAATCGCACATTTTCAGCAGTTAGGATCGCGTCACTATGCTCAAGTTGATCAGCGATTCGCAGTAAATTTCCCCCTAGATATGAAATAATTGTGCAGTTTTGACCAGGGGACCTGGTTAATGAGGCCTACGGATGACATAAATGTCTTCGACCAAATAATCCAAAACAAAACATGTCCTCTTTACATTGGGCTGAGGCGTCAGCACTCTAAGGGCGCCGATGGCAGCCGCTATCAGTCCATTTATGAGCCCACTAAACCCTCCCACCCCATGATGAGTGATGATGTAAGTGAATGAAGATAGACCACCACACTGGGAGCTACATCCCCTACTCTTTTCGAATAGTGTGTGGGCTCTTTAACGTCCCACAGAGTTATATGTTAACAAGGTTTGTCAGACGGGATCTCCGGTTTATCGTCCTTATCCGAGAAGACTTGAAAGTCTACTCATTTGCAGATGTCATTACAAAGACAGCACTTTCTCCTCAGTTGTTTTAAGTCCCTGAGTGTTGGTCCGGCCGGGATTTGAACTGACGACCTCCCCCGCTCAGCAGACCGGCGCTCTTCCAACTGACCTAACCGGGCAGTGGTGGACTGTATGGACCACAGCACATTGGGGGGGGGGAGGGGGGAGAGAGAGGGACTATCAGAAAATTAACACTAGATGTAACTGAAACAAGAAAAGAGGTTAACTATGGAAAAGTGCAATTTTGGAAAAGTGTTTCAACTACTTTTGTAGCTTTTATACAGCGACTTGTTTATGTTATTGGTGTGAACCATCAGGTTTCTTTTTGTTTTACTTTCTTTCATGCAGTAGGTTCATTGTCACAGAATAATATGACACAAGGTTCAAGTGTTCTGTTACCGTTTGCTCCCATTATGGCCATTGATAGATCTTACGCCACTTGCTATCGTTCAGAAAAGGTAAGAAATAGCACAAAAAGTAAACATGCAAATGAAGTAAACTAAACGAAATGAAACTGAGGTGAGCGAGGGCTTGAAGCTGCGTGGGACCTTCGGAATACAAGACCAGCGGCCTAAATTGCTCGGTCACGTTCTCACATTACAGTGACCACAAACATAACATACGCTTGACTGTCAAATATCAGCATACATGGTCGGATTGTTGCATGCGATGAACGTGGAGACAATATGAAGACGCCTCAACTCTTGGGGCTCTGCCTTCTCTGCCACCATCTTTGTTTCTTTGTGCATATCCGGTAGCGTGGGTGGAGCAGGGACCGATGTTCCTCGTCTTTAAGCGTAGTCAAGCTACTAAGTGATTCAACCTTTGCTTCTCCCTGGTTTGGGTGGAGTCCAAGTTTCTATTCCTTCAGCCTACCAAACAACAGAGTCTTGTTAATGGTACGTTCTCTCTTATTTGATTAAGTTCTCTTATTCTAATGATGATTTTACATGGGTGGTACGTGTTAAACTCCGGTCTACTGTTTATCGACATTTCCAAGAAAATTTCATTGGTCAATATGTTATCAGTCAAAACTCTTGTTTGGTCTGTGAGAGGGATGGGCCATACATTTGTTATTCATAGGTACCCCTTTTACCTTTTTCTTAGTTGCTTGTTAAGTTTTTAACAGTGTTTTATATATATATATTCATTTAGGAGTCGAACCCTTGGTGGCAAGTAACCCTTAGAAAAACACTGTATGTGGAATCAGTTGAGATAACCGATAAAATTGATTGCTGTCCACGTGACATTGGCATGATCAACATCACTGTATCTACCAGTCCAACCGGTTTAGATCAAACGTGTGCAGGATCCATGGAATATGGTGGGAAAACTCAGGACTACAAGTTCCTCTGTTCCCCACCGGCGCGTGGCAGTTTTGTAACAGTAACGCTGATTGGAGATAATGTCACGCTAGTTCTCTGCAAAGTTGTGGTAAAAACAATCGGTGAGTTATACGTGGCTGCCTCTCAACTGTTACTTTGGAAGCAATATTTCCAATTAATGCAGCATATACGCTTTGAATACTCTGTTTGAAATTGTTTGACTGCTGCCTGTGCTGAAAAGTTCTCAGAATAAAACAAGGTGAAATTTGTGTTTCACGTCACTGGCAAGGTGATTAATTTATTGGCAGCGAGGAATGAAGCCCTCCACTGTCCCCCATTTTCCCTTTCCTCTTTGCTCCCTCCATTACAGGACCTTTAAAGCATTAAGACTTGCTTTCAAGTCTACCTGATGCCTTTCTTTGTTTCATAATGTATTTCGCATACCATGTCTATCGAAGGAGACATAAATTTTTATAGAATATTCAAAGTCACAGTTTGAGGGTAACGTTCATGTCCATTGATTCATATGCATTTTATAACTGTCAAGATGTCATCCACGTATACGGCTCTCTGATGTCGCCCATGACTCTCTGATGTGAAGCATGTGACGTATACATAATTATGTCACTCATGTGACTTGTGAAGGGGACCCGTATGACACATTAATGTCACGCATAACACACAGTGTTATGTGGACGTCGCAGATGTGATACATGTATGCCATGGATGTCACACCTGTGACATATACACTGTACATGTATGTCTTACATGTTAGTCTAGTCATGCTAAATAATTATCTCTATGTATTTTGAGAAGATACCGTACTCAAGAGTTGTTTCACATTTTGTCTGTGGTAGAGTTTATTGAACAGGCTCGTGGAGTTTTGCGTGAAGTGTGGTATGGTGTTGATATGGACTTAAACAGTGTACCAACTATGCGCCAACATCCCGTTTTCAATTCTCCACCTCAAAGCCAAATGATTTTGCACGCTTTCGATGCACCAGTCCACGTAGGAAATTATTACATTCAACGATTAACAAGCTACCTACAGGTATACTTTGATTTACCATTGAATTACGTTTTTCGAAGTGTAATAAATGAGAAGTGGTTAAGAGGGAATGTCCACTAGGACCGAGCCATATCGAAAATATGTGGCACATGATGAAAAATCAAAAGGTTTCATATTCTTCCCAGCGATAGCCTGTGGTAAGCCTAGAAACGTGGTGCGATTTTTTTTCTTGAAATACTTTTTTAAACCCGCTAAAAAAATCAAAAATCCGTTGCGGTCCCACGTCTGGTCAATAACACGCAAAATTCAGTGACTAATACCTTATCATAAACTTCGCTCTGTTTAAACCCAATCAAAATACCACTCCAATTTGAGCCTGAAAATTTATTTTTGAGGAGTTTACAAGTCTTTTGAGACCAATTATACTTCTGTGGGTTAATTTTCAAGGTCACGAAGAGCTGCTTAAAATCACTAAAATTCACTTCCTAAAAATTCTTAATTATGCACACTTTTTCAATCGGCAAATTCGCTACCCGGTAAAACACCAAAACACCTAAGATTTTGACGTTTCGAAAGACGAAATGTCAGTGTGAAACCTGGTATAAAAATTATTTTCGGGCTTTACATCAGCGCTGAATACTAACGCTCTCAAAATCGTGATAATCACAACACTAAACCTGCTAGAAACGAAAACAATAGGCAAGTGTCTGGAATTCGATAATCAAAAGGAACCTGAAAATGTCTTCTTGTATTTGATTTCCTCGGTATTCGGACTTAAACTATGGCAGAAAAGTCATGTTTAAGCTTACCTCCTGTGAGACATCACATTCAAACGTTAAGTATTGGCATATTCAGAATCCTACACGCACGATAGTCATTGCGGCGCGCAGTTTTCGGGGAAGTATATCATTTTCTCGTTGACATTCAACCAATGAATCCGAGAAAATCCAGCACATTTCTGTCCCTTGTTCTAAAACAGCATTCCACAAAAGTAGTGAAGCCTTCTAGCGTCAGTCCCTTGCTTGTAAAGAGAAAAGCTTGAGTTCTGTTCTCGTCGAAATGTAAATATGGCGTTTGATGTCGACTTCATTTCTATGTCACTTAATGGTCAATTGGTGGGATTTTGTCACGCATTGCCAAAAATTTAGTAAGACGTTCAAAGCAAACAATTTTTATTTGAAAAATATGAGAACATATCTCTACGACCCTTCACGCGGTAAGCGATACGGAAAACTTTAAAGAATCCGAACGTGAACCGTAAAATATCGCAGGGCCAGAAATCGCACGAAAAACCGCTCAAATATGAATGGTTGTCTAAAGAAAATAACTTGTTTAGCGGGGCTGTCTACGAACAGATATTGCGCAATTCAGTCATAGTCAAACTGTGACAATGGACTAGCGCCTACACAGCTGCAGTAACGTTCAATTTTTCTCCCATCTGCAACATTATGTGCACAGAAGTTTCCTCTTCAATGATTTTAACAAAGAAAACAAGACTGGTGCTTATTCGTTTTAAACAAGTTCATTTTCCATTGCAGTCGTTAGTTTTTCAATGCATATCACACTTTGTGCTAGAAATTGTTTGTTTATTCATTACCATACAGCCATTCTCTTTTACGTTATTTTGTGGTCTTCCGTTGTCGGAGTTCTGCAAAAAAGCCCTTTCATGCAATGATTTCAAACAGAAAAAAAAGGACTGATGTGATGTAATCCATACGCTAAAACTACTCATGCATTTCTCTCAGAACATAGCCTTATTGTTTTAACCTAGCGGTGTAAAGCCGATCGATTACGTGCTTTGTGTCACGCGCCACGCGAGAAGTGATAAACTGATCAAATTGTCGCGTATTGAGTGTACAAAAAATCAAAAAATGTTTATCCATTTACGTCGTTCCATTGCAAAAAATTATATTTAGAAGAGGAGGCATTTCATAACGTGAATTTAGTCTTTCAGCTTTTTGAGAATATTTTATCTCTATGAATCCCACAGAGGCATGGTTTGTTTATGCATTCTACTTATGTACGCAGCACCGCATAACGTTTTGCACTTTTTTTCCAGAATTTCTCTTTTGATGGATAAAGATTAGTATCTAGTTGTAAAGTAGAGTTCAGTCTGAATACGAGCCTAGTGGCTCATCAGGCCGGAGTTTATCCCGGTTTCTGTAGCATGAAGCGACTAGGGGTATTTCTACTCCCTTCTGGATTGGATGCCAGGCCATCGCAGGGTTACCCCCAGCATTAAGTCTGCCGGTACCCAATTATACACCTGGGTGGAGAGAGGCACTGTGAGAGTAAAATGACCTGCCCAAGAACACAACGCAATGCGGCCCCAGGCCAGGGCTCAAACCCGGACCGCTCGATCCGGCATGTGGCCACCCGCCTTCCATCGATGCTACAATAATTGTATCAAACAAATGCCCTAAACATTGGTGTGAAAGTTTGTGACATAAACGATTACTATTAAACACCCTTCATTTTAGATTTATGGGTTTGTATCTCAAGAATGACTCCTGTAACCTTTTTTGTCGAATTCTAATCAGCACATTTTAAAGTAGCATTAGGACTTCTGAGGGGTCACGTGACTTGGCACGTGACGTTAAGCGCAAAAAAGCCATTATTTGAGAAATTGGTGGCGGTTTTTAGTAATATCATCCTGCAAAAACGCGGTTTAGATCCAGGTCAATTATTTCCATCCTCTCGCGTTTGGAATGACCGTCCCTCTTTTCACAGAAAAAAAATTATAGGGTAAAAGGTCGTCCTTTCCAACAAAATTCGACTTTTGATCATTTATATCTTCTAAAATCGAACCAAGGAAGATAATTCCTGACGTAGCAAGGTAGATAATTTCAATTTGCATCGAAAACGCTCATTTATTGATCAATAGACGGAAAATTCGCCACCAATTCGCCGATTTACCATTTTAACAAAATAATCACGTGACATGCCACGTGGTCAAAATGATATGTTACGGCAAGACAGGACGCCGAGTTTTATTATCAGGGTGAAAGTTCAGCTTGGTAAAACAAAATGTACCTGTC
>JAHPZR010049695.1:22500-23678 GCA_019787425.1 Platygyra sinensis | reverse complement strand
TTAGACAAGCCGTAAAGTACCACAACCAAGATCTTAGCATTGCCAAAGAACTGGGAAACAGGGCAGGAGAGGGGGGTGCTTATGGCAATCTTGGCAATGCTTACCAAAGTTTGGGTGATTTTCAACAAGCTGTAAAGTACCACATCCACCATCTTAGCTTTGCCAGAGAACTGGGGGACAGGGCAGGAGAGGGGCGTGCTTATGGCAATCTTGGCAATGCTTACCAAAGTCTGGGTGATTTTAAACAAGCCGTAAAGTAACACAACCAACATCTTAGCATTGCCAAAGAACTGGGGGACAGGGCAGGAGAGGGACGTGCTTATGGCAATCTTGGCAATTCTTGCCATTTTCTGGGTGATTTTAAACAAGCTGTAAAGTACCAGAACCAATATCTTAGCATTGCCAAAGAACTGGGGAACAGGGCAGGAGAGGGGGTTGCTTATGGCAATCTTGGAAATGCTTACCAACGTTTGGGTGATTTTAAACAAGCCTTAAAGTACCACAACCAAGATCTTAGCATTTCCAAAGAACTGGGTGACAGGGCAGGAGAGGGAGGTATTTGCTATTCTTTAGGACGCGATTTTGAATTGTCTGGAAATTTGCAAGTAGCTCTTGATTATTACCGATTAAGTGTAAAATTGATCAATGACACGAGGGCTCTCCTTCAGTCCGAAGATGACTGGAAAATATCTTTTCGTAATACCTGGCATGCTGCTTACACAGCTCTTTGGAGAACTTTGGTAAGGCTTGATAAGACTGATGAGGCCCTGTGTGTTGTCAAGCAAGGACGAGCACAAGCTTTGGAGGATCTCATAAAGTTTCGACATGACTCTGAATTGCTAACTATTGGGTCACTTGAAAGTAACGTAATGATCGCAAGCTTGTCAAGTGGCATATTCACGCAAACATTGTTCTTCGCGCTGGAGAGTACCAAAATCCATTTTTGGGTACTGAAGAAAGAAAACGATGTTCAGTATACGAGCAAAGAAATAGAAGGTGACGATGTTGTTACCTTCTTGGAATGTGTTAGGAAAGATGTTTTCAAAGAGAACAGCATTGATGGAAGAGTTACCTGTGAAAATCGTTCTCTGGGAGAGCTAAGAAACGAATGGTCCCCTAGTAAAGAATTCGTCGAAGAAGGAGGAAAACCATTAGCGTGCAACAACAATTCTCTGCGC
>JAHPZR010049695.1:2500-15000 GCA_019787425.1 Platygyra sinensis | reverse complement strand
GGACGTGATGTATAGTTATGTCGCTTCTGGTTAAAGATTTAGTTACTTTAAATTCTACCGGCTAGGGTTTAGATAAGGTCTTTATGTTTGATTAAGCATCGAGATACGTTTTTGAGAATTTCGTTATCATTATCGTTATTGATATTGTAAGTATTGTTGCAGAATTATAGACCCTATGCAAAAATGGCTGCCATTAAATTATTCTTTTGTTCGTATTCAAAATAGCCTCACTAACCCCGTTCGGGATAACAAATTCTTTAC
This sequence comes from Platygyra sinensis, assembly GCA_019787425.1. Lineage (NCBI taxonomy): Eukaryota > Metazoa > Cnidaria > Anthozoa > Scleractinia > Merulinidae > Platygyra > Platygyra sinensis. The sequence continues at coordinate 14,739 of JAHPZR010049695.1, read as the reverse complement.
AATTTTTGTCTCAAAAACGAGGTAAGTGAGGCTAATTTAAATACGAACAAAAGAATAATATAAAGGCAGCCATATTTGCATAGGGCCTATAATTTGATATTTATCTTGTTGAAACTTTTCGTCCAGAAGTGAGTATTTCTTGTCAATTCATCTTTGTTGATCTTGTAATAAATCTACTTATAGTTGTTTTAATGGTGGCTAGGCAACTTATATTGTATTGCATTTAAGCAATAGAAAACGTTTTCCGTGTTTAAATAGCCTGATATAAACACGAGAGGGGTTGGGAGAATTCGAGACAGTTATGTAAGCCCGAGACGAAGTCGAGGGTTTGCATAACTGTCGAGAATTCTCCCAACCCCTCTCGTGTTTATATCAGGCTATGCAAACACAGAAAAAAAGTTTTCTATTGCTTTTATAAAATATTTCTCAAAATTAATTCGACAAATGAAGGGAAATTTTGTTTGTAACTTCTTGATCCAAAAAGATTTTCTTAATACACGCTCTAGACAATCATCTTTACTACTAACCAATCAAAACGCGCATCTGATAGCGCACGAACCAATGAAAGTTCGCGTTACGAAAGTCAAAATTTGGGCCAAATTCGCCAGCGAGCAAGCGAGCGCTGTCAGCTTTGGATCCTTCTAAATCTTCGGGAGAAATGCCTAAAGTTCGGTGAAAACAGAAGAACTATTCAAAAGATTTACGACTCTGTAAGGAAACAACTTCAAGATGAAATCACTGTGCTTGATCGCTTTTGAAAGTAACGCGAACTTGCCCGATTTGGCAGCCCGAGAAGATGGTTGAGAAGTTGAATCGCTCAGCGTGCCTTGTGAAGTTTTGCTGGTTTGGAATCATTGCACAAGCAGGCAGGGTTGAGTTTATGCAGTCAAGTCGAAGGGCATTAAGTCCATCATTTTGATGAACTGTCTGGTACATTTTTTTCCGAGTTTTAATGGTCAATTTTTGAACATTTGACAGCCAAAACACAGCAACCGATCGGCCGTGTAAAATTTGATTTGAACCAAGAGATCTTTGAATAGATTTCGCATTCGCTGTCTGTAGCATATAGTTCGAGTTTAATTTTATTTTTACATCTTTTTTAGAAAATAGAATGTGATTATGGGGATTTTATTGTAGTAATTAAATGCAAAAATTACCTTGAAAAACGTTTACTGCGTATTTTGTTGCATAATATTTTGTTGTCTTCGCTTGAGCTCCCTCGACGAGGTTGTCTAGCTCACTAACATCGAGGCATGGGAAGCGCTGTTGTACTTCTTTCTTTTGCTTTCTTTCCACGGGTCAGAGGGAAAGAGATGACCAATCCCCAAATCAAAACTTGGAAAAGTTTTCTTCATTTGAATTCCTCAATATGTGTACTTGAGAGTTAGACTACCAGCTTTAACATGGTTTCAAATTGTACCGGAGAAACACGGAAAGCGTGACGTGAAAACCGTGTTTGCATACTCTCATCTAAACACACCTATCGACCAATGCGAATGCGCGTACTGTCTTAAATATTTTATAATAGATATTAATTATGGTTGATGTTAAAACTGTTTGTAGGGTCCCAGACATCTTTAAAGTTTTATATTATATGTCGTATTGTTCTGGCATTTTGATTCGTTCTTGCGCATGATCTATTGGAGGATAGACAGGTAAATGAAGTCATTAATTTTTTTGTTGTTGTTTCTTTATTTTGTAAAACTAATAGATTCCACGTTAGCGTGTACCAGTTCAATAATTGATCATAGATGACGTCAAATTAAGAAAATTGATGACACCTGTGGTATCGGGACCGAGTGTGGGTAAGAGAAGCACAACGCCATGCTTGTGTATCATGAAAAGTGCACACTGTTATTTCACTGACTGATCATGTGACCTAAACATGTTAACTCATGAATATTAACGACATTACATCCCTCCTCTACTTTGGATGAAAAAGAAGATATAAATAAACACTTACATGAAGAATGGTAGTTTGCGAGTAACTCTACCCTCTAAAGATAAACATTCTAAGTAACAACTACAATGTCCTCTGTTCGATAATCAAAGTTCGATAATAAATATCAACTAGAGAAAAACAGTCTTGTAAATTTCAACGTTGTTAAGATAATAAATGTATCAGAAAAGTTCCTTGCTTCAGCCTATTTGCCATAGATGGCTTGTACATAGTCAGAAAATCTAATAGGAGGTTTGACAGATCTTTTGGATCGTCTTGGCAGACTCTCTTCTTTGGTCTCAGACGGGTTTTGCTGTATTCCTGGGGTCTTTTCGTCATCTTTCTTTACACCATTTTCTTGGCTCTGTGCAAAGTGCTTTGGAATAACTTTGAATTGGAAAGAGTTTCTGGTGACAGTCTGTGAACCATAACTTGCGGTGACCATTGTACCCTTTTTCTCCTCCACAATGAAAGGCTTTGGATTGTAGGAGGTGCTTAACTTGTTGCGTTTGGGTTGTCGCACGAGTACAACTTCTCCAGGCTTGATCTCTCTTTCTTGAGCATGTGCCTTGAGATCAGCGTAAATTTTCATTTTCTGCTTCTGCATAGCATCTGTCTGGGTGATGTTGGCTGATGGTTCTTGAGGCGTACATTTCGCTTGCTTACTGTGAGTGACTGGTAACTCTGGTATTGCGGTCTTGAGCTTTCTGTTGTTTAAAACTTCACATGGGGACACATTAGTGATAGAATGAGGCGTTGTACGATATTGACGTAAGAATCCGTACAATTCTTGCTTCCAATTTTTGCCTTCTAGGTGGGCAATCCTGATGGATTTTTCGAGGGTCTGTACTAAGCGTTCAGCTTCTCCATTTGCCCTCGGCCTATACGGCGTGATTCTTCTGTGCTTGAATCCTAGGTACTCAGAAAGGTTTTTAAATTCATGACCATTAAATGGGGGGCCATTGTCACTTTTTAGGACATCAGGTATTCCTTGTCTTGCAAATATTGCATCTAGTTTAGAGATCACAGCTTTGGCTGATGTTGAGGTGAGTATTTCTACTTCTGGAAAACGGCTGAATTCATCTGTTACCACCATGATATAATCACCAGATGGGAATGGCCCGGCAAAATCTACTGCAACTTCCTTCCAAGGTGCACAAGGAAGTGGGGTCATTCGAAGGGGTTCTCGTGGTGGTGATTTGGTTGACGCAGCTTGACATGAAAGACAGTTTTTGGCCTTCTCTTCTGCTAGTTTGTCGATTCCTGGGAACCACACTTGGTCAATGATTAGTTGCTTTGTCTTAACAATTCCTTGGTGACCTCCATGTGCCAGGTCTACTGCTTTACTTCTGAGGTTACGTGGTATGACAATTCTGTTTCTTCTCAACACTAGCCCATTGAACACACATAGTTCTTCCTTGAGCTTCTTGTAGTTTTGGACTTCTGAGACACTCCACTGGTCAGTTTCTACAGCTTTGATGACAGCTTGCATTTCTGCGTCGTGTTTGGTTTCTTGTTTGATTTCTTCGAGTGTCATTGCTTTTGGTACAGCATTAGTGGACACATAGTTCACATAAACGTCAGCCAAATTTGGTTCTTCGGGTGCTGTGGAATTGGGATGTCGGCTCATAAAATCAGCAGGGTTTTCTGCATTTCTTCCGGGTCGATAGATCAGCTGACAGTCATAGGGCATCAGTCGAAGCTTCCACCTTTCAATTCGCAGGGAAGTTTGCTTGTGTTTGTTGAAGATGCCAATGAGGGGCTTATGGTCAGTGATGACAGAAAACTGGACACCATAAACATACAGATGAGAATGTTCCACTCCCCATACTATAGCAAGCATCTCTCTCTCCGTTTGGGAGTAGCGACTTTCCACATCACTCAGTGCACGACTTGCATAACCAAGAACTTTACCCTCTTGTATCAGAAGACCACCAAGACCAAATGGACTGGCAACAACAATGATTTCAGTCTTCTTTCTTGGATCAAAATAGGACATAACTTGATCTCCAACAAGGGCTTCTTTCAGCTCATTCAATGCTCGTTGCTCTTCTTGCTCCCATTTCCAAGGCGTGTCCTGTCGAGTCAACAAGCGCAGTGGAGTTGTGATGGTGGCATAATTTGGTATGAATCGAGATACATACTGTGCCATACCAAGCAGAGACTTCACTTCACTATGGTTCTGAGGAGGTCTTGCCTTGTGTATAGCTTCAACTTTGCTTGGATCGGGTTTCAGACCGCTAGAGCTGAAAATGTGACCATAGAACTTGATTTCAGTCTTGGAGAACTCATACTTGTCTTCATTCAGGCGTAGGTTGTTTTCTTTGAGTCTCTGAAGAACGCCACGGAGGTTCTTGTTATGCTCTTCTTGGCCTGATGATGTCATCTGAGATGTTTTTGCATCCTGGAAGACCAGAGAGGAGTTCTCTAATTGCTTCTTGGAAGATTTCTGAGGCTGCATTGACTCCAAATGGCAGACGCTTGTATCCTCTTAGACTAACATGTGTACTGAAGGTTGTGACGTAACGACTTTTCGGTGCTAACTCGAGCTGATGGTATCCCGAAGACAGATCTAATGTACTGAAATGGGTTGCACCATTCAAATCAGCGATGAGGTCATCAATAGTTGGCATGAGATGTTTTTCTCTCTTGATTGCTTTGTTTGCCTCTCGCATGTCAACACAGATCCTAACTTCTCCAGATTTCTTGGGGACGATGACAAAAGGACTAACCCAGGGTGTTGGTCCTTCGACCTTTTCAATGATGTCCAGTTTCTCTTTTTCTACATCTTCTCGAACATGGAAAGGAATTCGTCGATGGGGCTGTTGTCGGGGTGTCACATTAGGGTCAATGTGAAGTTTATCTTCTTTGTTCTGTACTTTTCCTATGCCTCCAAACGAAGATTTAAACTCTTCTTTTAACGACTCTGGGGTGTTCTTATCGCTGTCGGCGATGGTGGCAGTGTTCACAGAGACTGCAATCAAACCAAGTTTCTGTGCAGTATGGTAACTGAGAAGGTTTCCATTTTCTCCTTTGACTACGAGCAGTTGAGCAGAAGTGCTGGCATTACTGGATTTCACAGTTGCAGTGAAAGTTCCTAACAGAGGAAGAGGAGTGTCAGGTCCATAGGAGTAAATCTTGGAGTGAGTAGGCCTTAAACTTTTGTTGCCGTGACTTTTGATTCTTGCAAAAGTGATTTCATCCAGAGGGTTAACAAACGCACCTGAGTCGCTCATCATCTCTACCGATTTTCCATAAATTTGTAGCTGGCATACTGGTGGCTTCCTGTTTTCTTGATGGTTGATCGTGTAAACGTACTCGTACTCTTCATCGGAGATTTCATCAGTTTCCACAGAGGCCACGGTACGAGGCTTTGATCTACAAACATGAGCAAAATGACCAATTTTTCCCCAAGCGTTGCAGGTTTTTCCCCGAGCTGGGCACGGATTTTTGTGAGGAGCATGACCACCACAATTGCCACATTTTCGTGAAGATTTGCCTTGTTTGTCTCCATAATGATGATTGCGTGACTGTGAGCGTTTGCGCCGTGACTGAGAAGAATCTTCGGTTCGGTTGCGGCGGCGGCTTTGTCGATCATCCTCTTTTGTGTTAATTTTGTTGACAGAATCGTTTCCGGTATCTTCCACGTCTTTTGCTTGTTTAGCACTAAGTTCCAACGCTCTTCCTAGCTTTAACAGGGCTTCTAGCGTAGGGTTTTCACGAAGCGCTCGGCGTCGTAGAGAGCTTGAAGTGCATGTCAAAATAATGTGCTCTTTGATCTCTTTGTCGATAGCGCTGAATTCGCAGGTTTTCGCGAGTTGGCGAAGTCTGGTGGGATGGCTGTCCAGCAGTTCACCTTCTTTCTGTTTTGCCTGTCGAAAATTGTACACTTCGTAGGTAGTATTGACTTGTGGAGAGAAATATTCGTTTAGTTTCGCGACTGCTGTGTCTTAATCGTTGTCTTCTCCGGTGTTTGGTAAAGTGTCGAATATTTCATCTACGTCTGGTCCAGCATAATGGAGCAACAGGGCTCGTTTTCGTTTCGGAACTGTAATGTTCATTCCAATGAACATTCACTCTAATCTTGCAAGCCATTTTTTCCAGCGAGGACCCGCATTGCCGTCGGCATGGACGTCGAACGATGCAGAATTTGGTAATGAAAGCGCCATGAGGTTTGACAGGGTTGAGTTGAGCGCGTAGCAACAGCACGTGATTACCACGAAAACTTTCTTCAGGTATACAGGGAATTCTTCGATGAAAAACCAGTGTTGGTGTGGCTATTAGTTCACACAGTTATTTCACTGACTGATCATGTGACCTAAACATGTTAACTCATGAATATTAACGACATTACAACACCCTCAACTAACGGTTCTTGTGCCGAGTTTTTGTTCTAGTCATTACCACATTTTGACGTAGCTTGTGAGCTATTTACTAAACAGACGCACCGAAATATAGGATCTATTGTTTTCAATTGATGAAAATGTAAAAGAAGTGAACGCGGACTGTAATGCAATAACTGGGGCACTATCCAAGGTGTACATTTATTGATATCTTATTTTCATGAGGCCTTGGCCCCGGGCGGGGGGGGGGGGGGGACTGCCATATATGGGCTATAAAGGTATGTGCCACTGTGAAGGGTACTCTAGCACAGGGTATATAAATCAGAGCGTTTGGGTCTAGAATAGGGTACCATTTTTTACGACACTAAGGAGACCAGGAATTGCTACTCAAAAGTATAAAAAATTGAAATCGGTAAGTTTAAATTTTCACAACTCAACCTCAACAGCGTTGATAGATGACTAACATAAAACGCTACTGGATATTATTAACTGTCAAAAATCAGTTTCTGGAAAACAGGTAGTCTAGGATAGGAGTGATTTGAGGAGTTTTCTCTAGTATAGGGCAGCAAAATTCAGCTGAACTAGATCTGGTACAGGCTAAGGGTTCCAGGGTCCCAGCGGCACATCCCCACCCAGAAATTGTTAAATAGTCTCACCCGGGGGCCTTTGATTAAATCGGAAAGACAATCAATGAAAACTGATCATCGGACATTCAATTCATCCATTTATAAATGTATCAATCAATCATGCAATCATTAGTCGGGCGACCGACTAAAGGTTTACCCTTGTATTTCGTGTCAAAGCTCAGTCACGTACAATGGGTAATACCGCAGACACGTAATAAAGGCTCAACCTTCTTTCTACGATATCGAAGTTGATGCGGAAAGGAAAAGATGCGTCGAATATGTTAACAAATGGCGCCATCTTTTCTGCGTTCAATCATTATACAGACCTACAAACCTACACACCATTTGCAGTAGATCCACTGTAAAAGATGGCGTTGTCGATGAGCGTATATTTCTAAACTAATTCCGCGCCAGGAACTCAAAATAGCAAATGAATGAAATGAATTAGCGAAGGTCTGAGAAATCAAATGAGTTATCGATGAGCTGAAAATGTGAACAGAGTGTTACTTCAGACGACAGATGAACATTTACGGAAGTTTTAAGTATCGATAAAGACAGGGTGCATCGTGATCGAATTTTAGGAAACATCAACAAAGATGCCATGTACTTGTTTGACTGCAGACGAAGCTTCCATCAGAGTGCATTGTCTAATTTATGTGGATCTATGTGACCTCTGTCGTGATTAATACATTTGTGACGTTTTTCCTCAAACAGAGCACATTACCAGCTGTTATTTATTTATTTATTTATTTATTTATTTATTTATTTATTTATTTTTGTGGCCTGACTAGTTTGTTGCCTATGCGTGCATATATTCGCGTCTTATTTTTGGTATTCGTGTGACGCAGACATACGTTTGTAAAAAGTACCATTTATTCCGCGGAGTTAGTTCTATCAAACGACTCCTTTGGGTACTTGACGTTTTACAACGTTTCAGCTCGACAAGGTTCTTCCCCGCTTTGTATAAAATAGTTTTGATTAGAGCACGGTTAAGTTTCCAAGCTTTTGCATTGTGTGACAATATATGACTGCCCGAATAGACGGTCACGCAGGTCAAAAGATGAGTTATCGCTTTAGTTTTGGCTAACTGAACAATTCTTGAACTAGATTAATTTTCTTAAAGGTTTTTAGAAACTATTTACAATAATAACGATAAAAGGAAGAAATGTTACACTGCCAAAATGCCATGGTAAAAAGTAATACGTCAATATTAAGGCTGTGAAGCGAATGTTAGTTTAAATAAGCAATGTTTTGATGGTGAAATACAGAGATATATATTCAGTACGATTACAGCTTCATGATATTTCTTTGAGACATGCATCGAACCGCTGTGCACCGCAAATGATCACACTCGCAGTAACTTCAGCCCGACTTACGATCGTAGATCGTCTTGTTCACTATAATCTGTGTATCACAATTATCTATATATTCTGAATTAGAAATGGTGTTTGTAGTCGAAGATGGCAGTCTCAAGATGGCGGACAATTGAAATTTGTGACGTCATTTCGACAAGCAGTGACTTCGTAATCGTCATGTATTATCACTAAAGTAAAGATTTTGAACGCGTTACACCTCATACAAGTTTGATTACGTGAGGGTTATCGGCCTTAAGCGAGGGGTTATGTGATTTATTCTCCTCGTGCGTTGCCCGAGGGCGCAGCCCGAGGGCAACACACGAGGGGAATGAATCACATAACCACGAGCTGAAGGCCGATAAATGGCTTATTTTTACATTGGCGAGGATTCCTCAAGGGATGCGAAAATACACTGAAGAAAAATTCCTCTATTGTTCATCTTTCTTTTGTTTTTCAACACTCCATGCTGGCGCTAGTGGGATTCACAAGTTTCTCGGCCTTTTAATTATGTTAATTTTCTAAAGTCGCATTTCGAATTAGTTGTTCGTCTTGTTGGTAGTGAATGCTAGGAACAGGCTAGCAATGTTGAGCGATTCAGAGTTAGAACTGTTTATTACTCATAGCAGTTTTAGCGGCAGCAGGTCAATTGGCCTAGAAAAAGGAGTGCCTAAAAAGCTCATAATGGAACGTACTGGACATCGTACTGTGAAGTCACTTCACACCTATCAAAGAGTGAGCGACGCGCACAAGGAAAATGTGTCCGATGTTTTGCAAGGATCAGCAACTGATTTTTCGTGGGCCTCAGTGGAAAGCGATGAACCACCGACTAAGAAAATCTGCGAATGTGCGCCAAAAGAAAACACTGGTAAGTTCAATTTTAGAAATTGTAGCGTCGTATTTAATATTTCCAAATAAACATTTGTAAATTTGTTCTTCATGAACAGCTAATTTAAATGCGAGGAGATTATGTATGAATATGCAAGGGGGATAAGTCACTTATCCCCCTTGCATATTAACACATAATTCCCTCGCATTTAAATTAGCTGTTCATTAGCCCCGCTCTTCCCTTCAAACAATCAAAGCCGCACCCAGCTTTTCAGACAGTTGATTTGGGGGTTATGTGATATATTCCCCCCGAAAAGAACAAAGGAATCCGAGCTGATGTAAAAATAATTTTGAGTTAATACTCTTTGAGGTGCATGGACACTTAGTGCCCCCCCCCCCCCCCGCTCCCCCACCCCCCTTTCATGAAACTAACAAACTCACAATAAGTTAGAAAAAGAGATTTAATTCCTAGAACAGAGCTTGAGGTAAAATTGGTCTGAAGCTCTGTTGCTATGAGAAGGTCAAAAGAGGAGCAGTAGATACATCCTATCTTTGCGAGAGACAAACGAACAACTTGAACTGAAACTTTCAGTAAGGAATGATTAGTAATGGGTCTGGGACTCGGGTCTCTTAGATGTAAGGGGACGCGCGAAGGTCTAAGTAAATAAAAGAGTGCCGAACAGGGTCCGTAACTGGCTTATTAAGCGAAACAAACAATGACTACATCGTTAAAAGCAACAATAACAACAACAGTTATTTCACGTGAGTTTTCAGTGCCAATGAAAGAAGAGGGGACCAAATAAAATATATAACTAAAGCAAGAGACTTAAGTCACTGGAAGCCACGACAGGGTAAATACAAACCAAACTTTGGAATTAAGTTCAATTACCGTTTTCTATCAGTTTGGTAGTTAATTGGAAGTTGACTATCGTTGCGAAAGAAAATAAGCCGCTCACTACACTTTATAGTGCATGACTTGTTTCATTAATTTTTCTGCTTACAAATAAGCTCGAGGTATTCATTTCAGTTAATAAGTTTCATTACAGCACGCTTGGACGTTGAAGCCCGGAGTAAAGCAACAACTGAACTTAAGGTAGGTAAGGTAAAGTCTGCATTCGAGCCAAGTGGCCCATCAGGCCGGAGCTTATCCCGGTTTCTGTAGCATGAAGCGACTGGGAGTACTTCTACTCCCCCCTGAATGGGATGCTAGTCCATCGCAGGGTTGACCAATACAACTTCTGACTTTCGTTTGTATTTGTGTTGGTGTGAAAGAGGCCAAAAGAAACTCGCTTCAAGCGAAATGAGTTCAAAATGTTTCTTGTGAATGTTGCCTCCCGTTTTCTTTTATACACCTGGGTGGAGAGAGGCACTGTGAGAGTAAAGTGTCTTGCTCAAGAACACAACACAATGTCCCCCAGCCAGGGTTCGAACCCGGAGCGCTCGCTCCGGAGTCGAGGGCGCTAATCATGAGGCCACCACGCCTCCCAGAGTAAAGCAACAACCAAACTTAAATGCAATTATTAATGAACTTTTTTCTTGTCAGAATACGCTACTGCTGCCCATGCTTTTCTCGGTTTAACTACTCTTGGATAGACTTCTTGAATATTGAGCTTTGGTTTCATTCGAAAAGCAGTACTCCCTCGTGACTTCGCAAACTTCGCTGAAAAAAAAAAATCCATGTCCAATACACCTAAATTGAGTGGATTCGTCTGAGGCACTTTACGATTCCACTCGATTCGCACGGAATCGATCCGCACTTCCGGAATTCAAGATCCGTGAAATAATGATACACGAACCTTCCTCGTTCTTAAAATGTAGCAACGAACTTCAGACGATTTGTCTGACGTACTTCACGATTCGACTCGATTCATTGTGAATGGGAGACTGCTGAATACCCCGCCATTTGAAGTTATACCCCTGAAAAAGCTGGCTACATGAACACGCAGTTATCTCCCGCTAACGCTTTAAGAACGAGAAATACATATATGTCATACTTGTCTTGGAGTTGGCTACGCGGCTACGCGGCTACGCGGCTACGCATTTGTCGAGATCTCCCCTTCTCCTTGGTATATGTTAGTAGGGAAGAAAGTGGCTACGCGGCTACGTAGTTGTGAAGACCACCCTTCCCCTTCAAAATATGTTAGCAAGGAAAGAAGTGGCCACGCGGCTACGTAGAAGCCCGTAGTAATTGAATAATCCGTAGTAATTGAATAATCCCCACACAGCTAGTCCCATATATTTTTAACGACAAATTCAAGTTGTTATTTTGTATTCAGTCAATTGGGCAGTGATAGCTGCAATTATTTATAAATACATGTATATTGATGTTTACATGTACCAGGGTTGCCACAGGTCAGGAAATGGTCCTGGAAAAAATTCTTCAAGGTCATGGAAAGGCCTTGGAAGTTTATTTAGAGTCTGTAGAAATTGACATTTTGAAGAAAAGTCGGGGAAAATTGAAATAATTTACAATATAGCTGTGTTAAGAAACCATTGAAGGCTGGAAGAAATCTTTGGATTCAACGTGATCTCAATGAATTTATCACTTAATGAACAAGTGGAAGAAGTAGCCACTATTAGACCTGATATTTTGTATTTCTTTGGTCAGGGATTGTTTATTTTTATCAGGGAAATCTTTTGTTTTACAAAAATATGCTTACTTTCTTCGATGAGTTAAAAAATCTCTACTCCTACGACGGAATGCAAGATATGGTCCTGTTTAATAACAGAGAAATTCTTGTCGGAGGAAAACCTGTTTTTATAAAGGAATGGTTTGACCGTAATATTTTGTCTATCCAAGACCTGCTGAACAGCAACGGTCAGTTACTGTCTTTCCAGGAATTTATCAACAAATATGACTGCAATACGAATTTTCTTCAGTTTTATCAAGTCATCAGTGCAATTCCAAAGTATTTAATAACCAAAGCAAGAAATACAGAGCCACCGGAAAACGAACTATATACAAGAAATAACTTTTTGTTCCCGTTAGACGCCTATACACAAATACAACTAGAAAAAGCAAAAACTAGAGACTTTTATTGCTTATTAAATCGGAAAATTCACACAGTCAGCCAAACTGGTCCAATGAAATGGAACAGCATAACAAGACTAGATGAGAATGCCTGGGAAAAAATTTTCACCTCCCTAAACA
>JAHPZR010049694.1:5000-56347 GCA_019787425.1 Platygyra sinensis | reverse complement strand
CTCCTCTTACCCCCTACTGGGGCAAGTGCGGAAGGGTGCCTGAGACCCTGGGAACGAAGCTGATCCAGACCTTGAGCTAAGGGGGATAGGGGTGGGGGTGGTTTTGTTTTGCTTCCCCTGCTTTTTATGTAGTATCAGCCTTGCATGATTGTTTGCTATCCTTTCTATTTTTGGCTTATCAGATCTTTTACAGATCCTATGTTTACAGGCAGCATTTTCGTTTGCGTTCCTTTGCATCATCATGTCAAACTTTTCTTTTATGATTATTTCTTTTTTTAACCTAAAATAAGAAGGGTGGTGGCCCATGGGGCCTGGCCCCTACCCTAGATCTGCTACATTTCTGCCTTTGAGAATATGCAAATTTTGAGAATTATATGTACTTAAATATTTGAACAATAATATTAGTGGCGTTGTTATTTTGTTTTAGTCTAAAATTTTTCAATCCAATTTTATTTGTATCATAGTTTTCACCATGTCACTGCACATTCATTGTACAAAACAAGGAAATAAAAATCAAACTAGTCAGAAAATTGTTGTTTTTACATACTGACTGAAGAAAAGATGTATGATTATTGTAAAATAAAAAAAATCGTTTTCAATTAAATGGGAAGTATTTTGTGTTTTAAACTATGACTACAATACCCTGACGCCACTGGAAAACTGGAAAAATGAGCCATGACGTCACATGGAAATAGTACTTACTCTCCCCTCCCTCATCATGTCGAGACTCCTTACATTGCACTGCAAAGCCTGCTGGGATATCGTTTCGTGCCGAGTGACGCAAAGGCGAGCAGACCTCATGTCTGGCGATTTAGTCCACTTTTGAAAGAAAACAAATTTCTTCAAAAGTGTGGGGTCTCCTCACTGATTCTCGTCGACTTCATAAACTTTCAATTCCTTTACATCTTCTTTTGTTATTACCGTCAATTTCCCCTGGGAAGTTAGCGGTAATTTCGAACAACAACACATCGAATTCTTCTGTGGAGTGGACGGCCATTTTCAACTTATTTATTATTCGTCCGATTCGACACCATTCTACACTCGATCGCCATTTCTATCCGTCTTTTTAACCATCTTCTTTTAATATTTCGCTTCTTCAAGTTCTGAGATCGTCGCGATGGCCCAGAAAACGCCAGTCAGCCTGATGAACGAACTTGCGAAAGCGAACAAGATGAATCCTGAATACAAAGTGGTGGAAGAGAACGGACCAGCTCACAAACGAACCTTCACTGTTCAACTAACGCTGGGTGAAGTAGGCACATGGCAAGGCAAAGCAACAAGTATTAGAAGTGCCAGGCATGCTGCAGCGACTGCGGGTTTGGAAAACTGTGGGCTTTGTATGCCAGAAAAAGAAAAACCTAAAATTCAACCATTCAACGTGACTCCGACTGTAGAATTAAACGTGTTGGCAATGAAGTTAGGCAAGCTGACACAGTATCAAGACCTGCAGCCTAAGATCCCATCATACCACCAACCACATGTCAACATGGGCTACCCTGGTCTTCAGATGCAGCACCAGCTTGCGGGAATGCACCACAACATGCCTCGTCCACGCTCCCCTTATGGTATCCCCCAACCAGGGCAGGAGAATCATTTTCGCCCTTACATCCAAAATGGCTACCATCCCCGTTCTGCACCTCCCCGCATACCCCGAATCGCCTGTGTTAAGCTTATGGTAGGAGATAAAGAGTTCTATGGTGAGGGTCGTGACAAGCAAAAGGCACGGCAAAATGCTGCAGCAAAAGCAATAAGGATCATGCGTGAGGAGCTAGCTGCTTCTGGACAAAAGGAGAGTTCTAGCAATCTGGAGGACCAGAAAATGTTTGTTCAGAATGGTGAAGCCATGGTTAATGGTAACCAGCCAGACATTACACCTAATGAGAGTGTCATGGAGGTAAAATCTGAGATCAGTCAAGTGTATGAGATAGCCTCCAAACGGAAGCTGCAAGTTGGATTTGAAGATGTGGAGAGCAGTGGTCCCCCTCACATGAAACGTTTTGTGGTGAGTGTCACAGTGGGTGAGTTTATGACCGTGGGTGAAGGTTCTAAGAAGAAAGATGCCAAGCTAGAAGCCGCTAAGAAAATGCTTGAAGAATTACAGAAACTACCTGAGCTACCCAAAGAGGAGATGAGCTACAAGAACAGTGGCCGGTTTGTACGTCGTGGGCCTCGTATCTCAAGCCAGAAAACTAAGGGAGAGATAGATCCCTCTCTGAATCCAGTCAGTATTCTTGGGCAGATTCTACAGCGCAGACATGAGCAACCACCCATATACCAAATGCTTCATGAGAAGGCTACCGCACATGAAAGAGAATTCACCATGGAGGTGACTGTCGGGCAGCACAAGGCTACGGGAGCTGGTCCAAACAAGAAGGAAGCCAAGAAGAAAGCTGCTGAAGCTATGTTGCAGCTGATTGGCTTTCGCTCTGCTGACGGACAGCCAGCTGGAAATAACTCACAGGTAAAACTTGTTCCAACTTAGTACTGTACATATTGGTTATTTACCAAGCATGAGGTCAATATGGCTGGATATTGGCCATCTTTATAGACTAAGATGGAGTCAAGGTCCATAAACATGCAAAAAAAAAGAACAAGGCCAATGTCCAGCAATCTTAACTGAACAAGCTTGGTAAATAAAGGATTCATTATGTGGAAAAAGAGCACTATTTTCTTCTGGGACACAGGATAATCTTGAGCGGGCAAGGTAGCGCCATCTTGCCCGCTGTTGTAGCCAATCATAGCGCAGAATTTGGTTCATCTTGCCTGCTCACAGAGCGAGTCATATGAGTTATATACTTCCATCATGTTTCTTGTCTTTTTTCTAAGGTAAAGTTGAAGTTTACATACAGTACCGGTCAAATGTAAGTTGACAGTCACTCGAAACTCGAACG
The DNA here is from genome assembly GCA_019787425.1 of Platygyra sinensis. Taxonomy (NCBI): domain Eukaryota; kingdom Metazoa; phylum Cnidaria; class Anthozoa; order Scleractinia; family Merulinidae; genus Platygyra; species Platygyra sinensis. The sequence goes on along the minus strand of JAHPZR010049694.1, from coordinate 53,456 downwards.
ACTTGACTCGATCCTCGAAACTCGAATACTTCGAGTATCGAGTCTCGAGTCGAGTCGTTCGAGTTTCGAGTCGAGTTCATCGGCATGACGTTAAACAATATGCAAATTTTTGCCGTTCGCGTTACCCATAAAAATAAATATGCTTCATGTAAAGAAAACTCGTTTCTTTTCTCTGAAATAGCTATTTGCTGAGTAATTTCCTTCAAATTTACGGGAATCAAGCGAGTTCACAGTTTGATCGAGTCGCAATCGGCGGAAATCACGTAAAAGCGTGGCCTTGACAGGAGTTGTTTTGAACGTTATGCAAATTCAAACAATCACTCAGGCGGCTGTCAACAAGAGCCGAAAAGCCGTTCGCTGACGCAGGCGATGTTTAAGTTTATACATACACTGTATCTTGATAAGTATTTTTTAAATACGACAGTTAGCTTGAAAATCCTTTGTATGTTATTTGATATTTGCTAATTCGTACAACCGCAATAAAACATGGTAAATTTGCATACGGCAAGCAAGTTGAAATTTGAGCTCGCTGGAATCGCGAATTGGAAAGAGCTAGGAATCATTTCGCGCTGGCAGACGTTCTAATTTGGTTGACTCGTACGCGTGTTTTTTTTTCTACACAAGGAATGCTTTAATTATGATTGTGATTCAAGGCTTCAACAGTCTCCACACTAACGATTCGGACGTTAATATGAAATACATGTACCCTTGCACGAATAAAGGAAGCCGCACGATGCTTGGTATTGATTTATCTATTTATTCGAGAGATAAATCGTTTTCTCGAAAAATTCTTCGAGCGTCTCGAAACTCGAAACTCGAAGCACTCGAGCAACTCGATTCTCGATTCTCGAAAGCATCGAGTATCGAGGATCGAGTTTCGAGTCGAGACTGTCAACTTACATTTGAACGGTACTGTATGAGGCAAGTGGCCCATCAGGCCAGAGCTTATCCCACTTTCTGGAAAGTGAAGTGACTATGAGTGTTTCTACTGCTCCCTGGATTGGATGCTAGTCCATTGCAGGGTTACCCCCAGCATAAAATTTGCCAGTACCCATTTATACACCTGGGTGGAGAGAGGCAATGAGAATAAAGTGTCTTGCCCAATAATACAACACATTGTCCGGGCAGGGCTTGAACCTGGACTGCTTGATCCAGAGATGAGCACTAACCAGGAGGCCAAGTGTCTTTTTAAGCTACTTGGCATTGCCAAGTACCTTGGAGACATAATTTGATTAATATTATTTACAACATGTATTTTCTTGTAGGGAGAGAAAGCTGTCAAAACTGAGAAGACTGATGCTGAACAAAAGGTCTCTTTTAATGGAAGTGGAACAGGCAGTCAGCCGGCCACCATTCTCGGCCGACAGCTCAAGCCTGGTCTGTTGCCAATGGTTCCTGAACTGGCCAAGCAGACTCGATCAGATATGATAAACTCTGTTGTTGCTCCCATTGCACTAGTGAAGCAGGAACCTCAGGTATTTAAAGAACTATTCAAAGTGGCCATTTATAGTTAAGAGTAGGAAATAGTTTCTGTGTTTCTGTTAAATATAGAAGACAAGTGTATGTTTTGGGAGAATGAACATAAGCTATGTACTGGTGGTCACACAGCTTTTTCTCCACCATGAATCATACACAGTGAGGTCTACACAAGTCATATCTTATTAGCCTAGTGTGAGGCTCATACTGGGAGAATGTTGGCTTGGATCTGTACAAAAAAGACCAAGGATCGATATTCTCCCAATATGTCCCACGCACTTGGTTAATGAGAGATTTATTATCTGACTGAAACTACCAAAAGTTTTCCAGAGTGATCTTACAGGTTCATTGGGGCCGGGCTCAATACATGTACTTTTAAAAGGATATTGGACTGGCAATGGAGCAGTCTGCTTGGTAGATTTAAGTTATTGGCCCTCTGAACTAACTTAGTTGGGTTATAAATAGACTTTTCAAACTCATTAATTAAACAATTCAAGTTAAACTGAAAGAAGTCATTGGTGTGACAGCGTTTGGAAATCTGATCTTAATTAGCATACAATTTTGCTATTTTATATCTCCATTTTCTCCTCTGCGTTAGTTTTGATTGACAAGTTATATCAAAAACTTGAGTCTGTGTCTGACTGCATTTTCAAGTACCTTAAAGTTTGTTAAAGATACTCCACTACACATCACATTTTCAATTCTCTTCTCAGTGTTTGTAACACTGAAAACAAACACAGTCTTTTGGGTTTGATAATTACATGTACATTACTTGCAACTTGATTTTGTTTTGTTATAACTCCCTAGGAGCTAGCTCTACAAGGCGGGTTGAACCGAGCCCCTGGTGCCCCTGTGGTCAAAACTACTCCTGGGAAACATCCAACTCCTGTTCAGAAACTTCTGCAGCTGGCTGAGGTTGAGGGATTTCGAGTGCAGTTTACTGATTACCCCAAGGTTAGAACGAGGCAGTTTTAAATCTGAAACATTTCATTAAACAATTAGGTTATGGGCTCAAGATTTTTATTGTGTGATAGTTGACGAGGGTGCATTCTGAGTAAACTATCACACATGGAAACCAAGAGCAAATAATTCAATTGTTTAAGTTTAAATCTACTAGTCTTGTAAAACTTTATCTAAATCCTCTTCACACACACTTCAAAATTGCCAAGAAAAGACTGTCATTTTGTTAACAAGTTCACTCTGCTACACTACTCATTATCTAACACAGATTATAGTTCACCACTAAAATTTCTCAGGTTCTTATTGGTTTAAATTGACCATGTGACATAATAGTGTTTGTCCACAGAGAGACACTGTCAGCCCTGCGTGGAAGAAAAATTTAGTGGTGAATGATAAAGATAATAGAGTATTTTTGTCTCAGAACTATCGGTCTGATAGTTGCCCTTGGACATTTGATGTTCTAAAACTACCATATTTGCCTCAAAGCTTTGCTTATTAGGCAAATGTTTGTTTTAAGAACATCAAATTTCTGCGGGGCGACTATCATCTGTTAGTTCCTTCACAGAAACACTCTATTGTTTAAATAGATAGTGAGTGGCATAGCCAATCAAAGAATGGCATTTGTGATAGAATACCAGAAGATTTATACTAATAAGAAATAGAAAACATGTTCCATGTTTCTGTCAAGTTATAGAAACACAAGTGGAAGTTTGGGAGAATGAGAAATGTTATGGGAACACGAGCCGACAGGGTTAAGATTCCACAGCTGTTGTGAGTTCCCCCAATCTTTTATGAGTGTTTCATTAGCTCGATAGAAACACAGAGACCATGTTTTGTATTTCATTAACAACATGATGATGATGCACAATGTGAAAGCAAATGTGAATCCTCCTTGCTTGTCCCATCACTCGTACTAGTTCTGTGTTTCTATCAAGTTTAAGTATAAATCTACTAGCCTTCTTGATACTAGCATTCTGTAGAGAATGCCATCCCGTGATTGGCTACGCTACTCACTATCTATTCTGTTGTAGATAGTGATTAGCCTGGCAGTGTGCACTTGGTGAATGAATTGGTGAATTTTGCATTTTCTGAAGTGTTCTGAAGAGAATTTAGATAAAGTTTAGGACAACTAGTAGATTGATACTAAAAAAAATTAGTCTAAGATTCTTTTTCTTGATATCTACATGTATGATAATCCACTTGGGCTGTGCCCTCATCAACTATTGTGCGATAGAAATCTCAAGCTTATAGTCTGTTTATAGAAATACAGTTTTTGGTGCACGATTCCTTATAGGGTGTTTTTCTAATGTATTCCACTATAGATTATAGTACCTTCCACTTTTCATTCCTTTTAAGTTCAAAATACAAATTTGTACCCTTCAAGGCATGTTGCAGAGTTGAACGTCCTTCAAATAGTGTCAAACAGCCCAGGAGAAAGAAATTGTTTTAAAAAATCTGTTCACTTCAGTAAAGTTGAATGTTTCAAATGCTGTTGTATACATTGTAGGAGAGAGAGTTTCTCACACTTGTGACAGTGTCATCCATTCCACCTCTCACATGTTATGGGTCAGGAGCAACTGTGGAAGCATCAAGAGAGGAAGCTGCAAGTAATGCCTTGAAACCATTGCTTCAGATGGGCTTGGATCGCAGTAACAAACTGAAATCTTTTGAGGAAAGCCAAGCTTCTTTGCAAGGTAAACTTTAGATTAAAACCTATATGTGAGTGAAGCCTTGCAGCTAAGAGTTAGCTGCTGGAGCTTATCCCAGTTTCTGTAGCATGAAGTGGCTACAAGTATTTCTACTTCCCCTCGACGGGATGCTAGTCCATCGCAGGTCACTCCCCTGCAATTTGTTAGGTTTCCCCAACAATTCACCACTACCCATTATTTTATACACCTGGGTGGAGAGAGGTACTGTGAGAGTTAAGTGTCTTGCCCAAGAACACAACACAATGTCCCTGGCCAGGGTTTGAACCTGGATCGCTCACTCCAAAGTTGAGTGCACTAACCATGAGTCCACCCTGCCTCCCAATTTGCAAGGTAAACTTTAGATTAATTCCTATGCACATCCTGTAATTTCTCATAACAATGGTAGTGATCTTCTCTTGATCCTGTTTTTACAGGCGGAATTAAAACTCAACCATCTGCTACCAATGATGCCACTGCCAGTGATGAAGGAAGAGAGAGCCAACCAAAGAAAGATTAACAGTAACCTCACATAAATGAAATACTGAAAAACAGGGATGAATAGCTGTGATGATCTTGATTTGGGTTTTCTTCCTCAAATTAAAAGTAGTTTTAGTGGTCTCTTAAAAGGATTTGGTAAAATTACCACATGTGTAACACTAACGGGTGTCTTCGGCAGAATAAAGGAAGTGGTTTCTTCTATACACACCTACTCCCAGCTTGGAAGTGGTGGTATACTTAATGCGGGATTTGTTAATTCGAGTCTGTGTGTGCATGTGTTTTTTTTTTGTGGGGGGAAACTAGAAAACTAATGAAACTTTTCTGAAAGAATTTCTTGACCAGGTAGAATATGAAAATTAAACTCTAAAGTTATTAGGGACCTTTAGATCGGAGGACGAGGATGACTACAAGTACGAGTTTTCTGTACTGCGCATGCGCATACGGTTTGGAGGCTGACATTTTTCGAAGTGCGCGTGCTCAGAACAGAAAACTCGTACTCGTAGTCGTCTTCATCCTCCCATCTAAAGGTCTCTAATGCTGCCTGAGGAAAAAAAAATTGATTTTATCCAGGTTGCCCCAAGCTCTTTATTTAATTTTCCAGATTTTTTTCCATTCCAAGACTATGATTTCTGTCACAACATTCAGCTTCGGAGAAGACAACGGGTTGGATGTGGCGTGGATAAAGTTTCAAAACAGTGGTCATTGCATATTTTTTTCTCCAGTTTGAACAAATTCTTTTCCCTGATCACCAAAGATATATTCATTATTAACATACTGTACTATATTATATTATTATTTATTGATGAATTCTTGGTTGCCACAGGTGCATTTTTTTTTCAAGGTCGGGAAAAGGGAATTATCTGGTCAGTAAAGAGCTAAATTTGTCGTTTTAGTCAGGGAATTCTGTTTCACAGTGACTAACAAATTCTTATGCGTATTAGTAATGGCCAGCTTGTGCAAAATAAATAAACCAACTTTGAGTACAAATTTGCTGCTTTCTACTTGATATGACAAGTGAGGAAAACCTCTTGGAGGTCTGTGGAAAGTTTGGGAATTTTTCTTTTCCACCCGGATGACAACCATGAATTGATAGTCTCCTGTTGACAAGATACATTCCTATTGAGTGGCTTGTTACAAATTCTTCTTTACTGGTCTCTGCATATTTTTATAAATATGTTAGTTGGGAGAATTTTGACATGCAACAGGACAATTCCTGTGTGGTGACCACTTTCTTTACTCTGCTATCAAATGCATTAGCTGCAGTTAATTGAGCGAGAGATAGCTATGTAGAGGAATATCTTATTTTAAAAGCAGTTACTGACAAGCAAAATGCAATAACAAGTTTTCTTGTTTCTGTCCTGTCCTTTAAAGATGATTCCTAGTTCGTAATGCACAGTTTCAAAACCTTGATGTTTATAAATATTAAAAGTATCACTCTTTGGAATGCAAATCAATGTTATTCTTTACGAACCACAAGTCTTACTTTGAGGCCTTTCAAATTCTTCTTCCAACAGCTTCGTTGAATTTTACAGCTGAACTTCACAGCTGTGAAGTTGTTTCATGAAGTGATGTGAGAAAGAGATGCATAACATAACGTTCTGCATCCACAATGGCGACCATAAATGCAAGCAAATTATAGAGAATGTGCAAAGCATCTTTAACATCTGCAGTGTGCAGTGAAGGAGCAGATAATTATAAAGAAAAATACCCTAAGTAAGAAATTACTGGGCCGGGTTGTCGAAAGCCTGATTAAACTTACCCAGGGTTAGTGACAATTTTGATTTCAGTTTTATAACTTTTTGTTACGGGTGCTCTGTTTATTGTTTGCTCCTCAGAGTTAAACTGTATAATCTCAAACTAGACCAAACGTTAGAGGTGAAAAACATTTAACACGAAAAAAAAATTCTTCAGTAAACATTAAATCCCAGGTTAACGTTAACCAGCTTTCGAACAACCTGGCCCTGGACAATAGCGAAGCATACATCAGTTGACCCATTGAAATTTCTCATCAACATCACACCATAATACATTGCTAAGCATGCTTCTTATTATTTCATGTGTGGCTAGTAACTGATTGAGTTATCAGATTATTTGTGTACGCAAATTACATAAAAAGCTATTTGCCTAGTAGTTTTATTGTCGTCCAACCAAATTAGTAACGTGTCTGGCCAACATAGAGATCTGAAAGGACAAATGTCCTGCTACACTGTATGTAATAAAAATTATTACAGCATTGGATGATTTAGTTAAAAACATACACCAAGGGAAGAATTTTGACAGAATGGCACATTTGGAAAGTTGTTTATTGCCGGCCAGGGAGTTGGATTTATTGAGCTGGAGTTGGGCAACATACAAAGCTGCTACTTAAATTTTACGAGCTGTGAAGGCTGAGAAAGAAGGACATGAGTAGATTTATAAGCTAGTATACTGTACCTGCTTACAGACAAAGTAAATAAATTTCTGCCTGAGTGTTTAAATTCTTGATTTAGGCTAAGTGACATCTGTTAGTGTTAGATGTTTTATCAGGGGACTAAACCAACTGTTACTGAAACCCCAAGATGTGGGAAAACTGCAGTTTTAATATATAAGCCCTTAACATGTCTAAAGATGTCAAAAATTATCATCAATATGTATCCATTCTTTTACTGTCCTCTGTCATAACCCATCATTGTGCAATTGGCTGTATGATCTAAGATCAGTTTGTGCCAGCTGCTTGAATTGGCTTTGTAGGGCAAGTCATAGAATGTTTGATACCCAGTGTAATCATATGGTAAGGTAGCCTCGAGGTAAATCCCAGCATTCTGATTGGTTCTTTCTGTCAGGATATTTTGTCATATGGACCATTGCTATGGAAACAGTTCAGAAAGCCATGTATTTTGTTTTTGAGTGTCATATAGTAAACTGCTTACTGATAACCTAGCTTGCTTGAGCCGCCAAGGGAATTCCCATGAATTACGACAGGGGTACTCATCAGAAATTTTGAAGAGAACCTCTAAGAGATACCAAGATCCTGTTTTGTGGGCACATTACAATGCAAACTACTCAACTCTTGATAAAATGGGTCATGATAAACACTATTTGTATATCTCTGGTGATACATATTTTCAGACGAGAAATGGGTAGTAACTCCTCCCCTGGGATAGCCGTCTGTCATTCGCTCCCGCTACTATGTGTAGTGGGAGCGTATGAGAGGTGGCTGTATTCACAGGCTGGGGCGCTTGTCTGAAATTCTGAAAAGAACCCCCAAGGTGCCTAGATCCTGTTCGGTGTGCATGGCTTGAAATGTTTTTCACACCTAGGATAGGTACCATTGTTCTAAAGCAACACGTCTCTCGACTGTCATTTTTGTTAGACTCAGTACCCAAAAAGGTACTACATTGAGGCTGCATGAGCACCCTAACAGGCATGACAAGCACACCCATCCTTTTTTATCATGGGAGTCTCCCCCCTCCCCAGATTCAGATTTAGATTTTTTTGTTATGCACTATTTACAAAATATAACATTAGCAATATTTACACTTTATTGAGACTGATTTCTGGAAGCCAAACATACTAATTTGACATGAATTACCAGTATCCCCTGTGTTAAGTTGATAATGCTTGCAGGTACAAATCATGCTGTAAAGCCTGGCACGGTTTGATGCTAAAAATGTCAGTTGGTTCCCATCTTCAACTTTACTCATTCGGTGACGGCCTCTTGAGGTGTAGGTGACTGAATTATTTCAGGTTTCACACCGTGGGGCTGGAGGTATTGTCAAGAGGATCTCAAAAAGACCAATAAGTTCAGATGTAAAGAACGACTTCAATCTGTTGTACCGTAAACGTCCATGTATAAGCCGCACTTTTTTTCACTAAATTGAAGGCCAAAATCAAGGGTGCGGCTTATCCACGGATACATCTGTGTTTGGAGATCGCAAACACCTAATTAATATTCATAAAACTTCTTAAGTTGTCAAGAAATAAACATAAAAGAAACTGAGAGTTTGTTGCTGTTGTTCGTTGACTTTTTTCACGAGTGGCGGCTCCTAAAGAAGCCGTTTATGTCTTTGAGTGTTTATCAGCGAATCTTGCTCTCCACGAGTTCTTTCAAGCGATTAATTTTCACTTTACTCGAACAACTAAACACCAACCTACAAGGAATCTCCATTCCTCTACACAGCTGTTTTCAGTGACGGCTACGGCCAGTCAATTCCACGCATATCTTTCCGCCACGTGCGATAAAATACCACAAAATTCGCGAGTACTCACGAGGGAAATGGCCGACTATTTCATTGTTTTTGACCACTTTCCCGGCAAATTTGTCGACTTTGTTGTCAAGCTCCTGATCTGCCTGAAGTTTTCCCCTATTGCGGGTTTTCAAACAACTTTATAGACGTGATATCCCCGAACAGCCGAGTCAAAAGTTGATTTCTCCTTGTTTGAGCTGCGATGCTCGACCCAGGCTCTGTCCCAGACTCCTCTCCACATCGAAAGCTTGGCTACTAAGCACTCGTTCGTTTTGTTGCAATGGTAAAGTTTATGGCGTGTTTCGAAGTGATAATCTTGAAAAATTGGGTAAAAAGAGCATTTTAAGTTGAAGATGTCATAAATTCAAACGGAAAAGAAGGTACAGCAAATGAAATTTCACTTTCTTTAGACTTGATAAATGTGAAAGATGGCAGCATGTTTCGACACCTTGATTGTTTGTCCTTGTTTGCTCATAGCAAATACAACTCGGCTGGCATTTAAAACTTTGTTTTTATTTTTTTTCCAAAATCTGCCCTTCCAAATTGGGAGTGCGGCTTATCTACGGATGCGGCTTATACATGGACGTTTACGGTACTTACTTTCCCACTGCTGAAGTGGAATAAAAGAAACAGGAAGAATTCAGTTGCACAGGACTAACACAAGTGAATACAAAATAATAATACACAAAATATTTGTAATCCTTTATTTTAAGGTGACAGCGTAATAATGCTTGCATTGCATACTTACAACGTATGTAATTAAGGTAGAATATGTGCCTAAGGTATTGGCTGTTATGCCCACTTCCGTTACTATTGTCTTTGCAATTAAAGCACAAGCCATTAGCTAACAAAAGTAAATAATCAGGTAAATGGTTCTTTCATAGTTCATCCTCCCTTCCAAGAGTTCACTCATTAAATACAAGGAATCACTATTCTAACAAACTGGAGTCATGGGTATCGAGTACACCTCACCTTTCTCCACTGTAGGGTAATCTGCAGTGGACCACAGCCAATGAGAGAGCCTTGTAATACTGATGTTTGACATATATAAATTTAATTAAATGAAGGCAAGTGTTATGCCATGCATTTGATGTACAAATGCCTAAAACAAAGCATGAAGACAGCAGCCTGTGCTGTCTCCATATACAATGGTCTACTAACAATAAATACAGCCAACTCCCTTATTTAGAGCCAACACATACCAAACAAACTATGAGGTCTTACGTAGAGACCATCATCATATGTCTGGCCAGGGTAGACACTACATGTCAGGGATTATACCTTGGTATAATATCTGCAGCTATGATATCAAGAACACTGTAAACCTGTGCATTTAATGAATATGTATACTAAACTGTAAGCAATCTCTAGCTCTACTCTCCTGCCAAAACCTGGAGGTTTGGAGCGTCAAACTGCAGACTGCTGTTACTTGAGTATTGTGATGCCCACTTATTTCTTTATATAGCAGTGGCGGATCCAGACCTTGGGGGGGGGGGGGGGGTGGGGGGTGGGGGGGGGGGGTTGTTGTACTTGCCCTGCTGGCTTTTCTTCCTTCTGTCATTTCTTCTTCTTTTACCTAAAATAAGGGGGAGATACCCCTCCCCCCTCCCCCCCACCTGGGCACCTCCCCTAGATCTGCAACTGTACGGAACTGAACTGTTGTAAAACAAAGTTCATTGAAAGTAGAATAATTATGCAACCAATTTTTGGTATTGGGTCAGGTATTGTGTTTGCATATGCATAAATATCATTCAGCTTCTGTGTATAATTAGCATTCAAATAAATCCTTTGATTGCATCAAAAAGTAATTTATCAAAAAATAATCTAGAATTATTTGATTGAATAACAAAAATAATTTTATATCAATCTCCTACAAAGGAAAAAGAACATATAATTGATATAAATTTGAAAGTGATTGAAATAGAAATCCCTGACTGGAAACATTGATTTGTGTACTTTGTCAATCTAAACAATGCCCACTTAAAATTGTGGCACTAGATTTACCTATAGCAGTCTACATGCATGGTAAATTAAGTTACAGGTAGCTAGATGCATGCGTTAAAGACCAGCTATCACAAATAACATCCACTCCCACACATTCATGCAATATGCACATTAACTAATTGTTTTGCTATTAAATAAGTCTGTAGGATACAAGACGTCCCAGATAATTAGGGACTCCTTCAATTATTTACTTCATACATACAATGGCTAACGATAGCTAGTATCTGATAGCCTAAATGACTTGTGAAATAGGGGGCTTAATGAGAAAACTACAATGGAAATGGCAACATCTCTGAACAAAAGTTTTAATGATCAGACAATGACTGTGTATGTGCGTTATAATAATCTCGGTACATTTCTCTGCCGTCCTCTGCAAAACAATTTTAGGGTACCACAAGATTTGTAGGTAAAATATAAAATCATTTTTTAGTTGACGTCATCAGCATCACCATTGTAGTTTCTTAAGCTCTCTAAAGAATAAATCAAAACCACTGAGCATTATATCAGTGTACATTTGTCGAACGTTAAATACAAAATACTCAAAGTGTGTCTTTAAATGTTCTTGCCACTAAAATCATAAGCCCTAAATTTTGCCTTAAGCTAACATAACAAGGCACTTATAACCTCAAATAGTTACATTAAATACAGTGGAACACCTTTATACAGGTAACCAACAGCATCCATGCCAACTCTCCCAGATTACCTGGGAGTCTCCCGTATACAGACCAAATCTCCCACCCTCCCGTATGAGTCACTAAATCTCCCTGATAAAACAAATAAAAGCACACAAAATGCATCTTTCTGACATATTTTGGCAAATATTAGGAGTTTTGGGGAAAATATTTGTTGTTGAAATATTTTTAAGATTTAATCTCAAGACATCTAATTTGAACGTTTTTTAGAGTAAAAAAAAGGTGAAATTGTTGATCTCTCAAATTTTGATTTGTTTACTTTGGCATCTCTGCCAACAGGCCACAAAAATCTGGCCACATTAATTGGCTCAGGCCATATAAAAGGTGAAAAGGGTACAGTCCACATATGAGCCAGTTGTGGCCCACCAGGCTGGAGCTGATCCCGGTTTCTGTAGCATGAAGTGACTAGGAGTATTTCTAATACCCCCTAGGATGGGATGCTAGTCCATTGCAGGGTTACCCCAATTAAATTCACTGGAACCCATTTATACACCTGGGTGGAGAGGCACCGTGAGAGTAAAGTGTCTTGCCCAAGAACACAACACAATGGCCCTGACCAGGGATCAAACCCAGACCACTCGCTCCGGAGTCGAGCACACTCACCATGAGGCCACTGCTCCTCCCACGGCCATATAAAAGGGGTTCTTTAAAATAAGAAAATGACTGACGGAACTTTTGTTTCAACACAGTGGCCTTGATAAGGAGATAGCCGTGTGATAAGGTAGCCATAACGTAGGGTTCCACTGTATAATGTAAACAATTTAAAGTAAATTAAAATATAGATAGGACCCTACGCACGCTCTGATTGGTCAAAAACCCATGTTTTATCAGAGTATAAAACATAGAAAAAGTGTGTTTTATTGTTTTGCGCGTGTAAAATCTAAATTTTAAAGCAAATGAAGAAGCCTAAGCCGTGTATTACACTGCGATAAAACACTCCGGTCATTTGGCTCGTGTTTTCTTCATTTCCCTCGTGTTCTCAAATGGCCATCCGCTTAGGCTTCTTTATTTGTTTAAGACAAAATCTAAACATAACTATTTATACATTGGTTATTTTTGGCTCCTCCTTATCACTGTCCTTTGAATTGGAAACTGTAATAAACTGCGCGACAGGAATAAGCTCTGTCATATCCTTGTGTTCTCTTGGAGTGCTCCCATCCATGATAGTTGTCTGTGATGTGGTATCCGGGTTTGAATCACCAGTACTTGACTCAGCTACTGGTAGTTTGTAAAATTTCCAAGCAAAGAAAAATGCTACTGCAGATAATAACTTGAAGCCACCTCCCACTGCGAACATCAAATACCTATGTGAAAACAGCAATATTCAGTAATTCAGTGCATGCAATCATTGCAAATGAGTAACTTAAAATTATATTAATGGTCATGGTTGATCTTATTAAGAAAACTTAATTTCCCTGTGTCAAAAAGTGTAAAGAAATGCACCACCAAGATTGTGGTGGCCTGTTAGCTTGCTTACTGCAGTACACATCCAAGGGTTAGAAAATCAATGGTGAATGGTCAGGAAAAAGGTAAGGAACAACGTACACACAACTAACAATCATAGGACGAGGTTAAACAAAATATCGTAATTTGTCAGTGGTGAGCTGATGAATTATTTGCCTCAGCCTTCGCCTTCGGCGAATAATTGATCGGTGAGATGCTGACAAATCACGATATTTTGCGATAACCAAGTTCAATAATTGTTTTATCATTCGATCACCAAGTTCGTTTTCATATTTTAATCACTTCCCGGCAGCTCAGGGAAGCGATCAGTCATTTTTCTCTTGAGAACATTGTTCCAATTACGCATGAGCAGAATATTATTTGCAGCAAAACACGTTAAGACGGTACTATGCATTGAGCAGACCATTATTTGTAGGCAGTTATTTGCAAGTCACATGGTGGGCTGTCGGCCAATGGAAGGGAACAAAAAACTGCATCCAATGATAATCACAATTATGAACTCATTTTTTAAAAAGTTATTAATTTTCTTTTACTAAATTAAAGCTCCATGAGCAAATCCTGCACTGTGATTGGCTAACCAGGCAGGCAAGACTGCACTATCCTTTCCGCTCGGGACTACCCACTATGTCTTGCAAGAATAATTTTTCCGAAAGCCATATTAATTACTGATTTAATCCTTCATTGTCCAAATTTATGGCAGGATGGCAGGATATTGGCCATTCAGTCCTTTTTTGCGAGTGAGTGGGCGAGATAAGAGCTATCTTTTTGCCCGCTAGGGTACTATCAGCCGTGTCCTGCGCGAAACATTTCCTTGAAAGCCAAATAATAAACCCTTCATTGACCAAGCTTTTTCAGTCAAGATGGCTGGATATTGGCCTTGTTCTTTTTTTTTGTGAGTTTATGGACCTCAACTCTGTCTTGGTCAATTAACACCCACACACACAAAAAAAAGACCTTGGCCAATATCCAGCCATGTTAACCTCACCCTTGGTCAATAACCCTTATATTCTGTGTACAATTGATGTATGAATGACTGATTTACCTGAACAAATCAGTGTCATATTCTAAACAATTCCTCTCTGCTCCCTCATCACAAGGATCCGTTTGGTGCAAGCGACACGCTGCGTCAATTACATATCCAAAGACGATTGGTGATGGTATGAATGCCAAAATACGAACAATAAGCTGGTTAATACCAAGCGCAAAAGACCCTTGACTCTCGGGGACGCACCTAACAGCAAAAGGGAATTGTGTTTTTAATCTAATTATTATTGATTATCAACTGATTTTAACCCTATTTATCTTTTTAGCCTTTTTTTGTTAATGAGCCTAGCAGATGGGGGGCACTTAAAATTTGTACCCCACGTAATTGTCTCAAAATATTTGCATAATAATAATATTAATTATTAATAATAAATATAATTTAAATAACAATAAAAAATTTTCAGTATTCAGATAAGTTCTCCTCTCTCAAGCCCTCAAAAAATAGCATTCCCTCCAAGCCTCTTAAAACAGGCCTTTTAATTTGCATGAAGGGGCAACAGGGTACAAAATCATACATGCTGGGCCAGACACAAGTTGCATTGTGGGAATACCAAAACAAAGCAACACATACCAGTCCTCCTTGACCTGCCTTTGTTTTGGAAGTCCCACTGTTCAATTTGTGGCCCAGTGTATGTGATTTTGTACCATGTGACTGGATCGTGCAAAGGGTCTACCGTACATAGCATACCTTAGTGTTGCTGTGGTCGCAGGGATGTTGTTAGAAAATGTAAAAATCATGAGAAACAACAAGCAGATCAGGAAAGGAATAAGAGTATTACACTCTGGTTCACAGCCACTGCCCTGAACTCCTTCACTTGATAGGGCTGAGAAACAGCTGCAGTTTTGATAAAGCTGTGGAATAACAAAAAATTATTAATCACCATTTTCTATCTACATAGCCGTTCATATGGATGGAACATCAGGGGTTTCAATGAAGGGTGGGCTGTATGTGGGCAAATTGATAAAGACGTGCAAATCTAAACTTTTTTGCCTGCATCTGAAAACCAGCTGCTTTCCCACTAAAAGAATTTAAAATACAACTCCTGGTCACTAGGAGGATGAAACATGTAAGTAAAGTCTTCATATGAGCCAAGTGGCCCATCAGGCCGGAGCTTATCCTGGTTTCTGTAGCATGAAGCGACCAGGAGTATTTCTACTCCCCCACTGGATGGGATGCCAGTCCATCACAGGGTTACCTCCAGCATTAAATTGACCAGTACCCATTAATACACCTGGGTGGAGAGAGGTACTGTGAGAGTAAGGTGTAAGGGCTTAAACCCGGACCACTCGATCCGGAGTCGGGCGCACTAACCATGAGGCCACCGCACCTCCCATAAATGATCATGACCCTCATAAATGAAGAGAAACACATTGACTTAAAGCATTTTGTTCAAGATGTGATAACTAAAAAGAAACCTTCTTTATCTACTTGCCTAACCCATCAATAATATGTCCAGGATTGAACACAAGTATTGTTTAGTTAGTACATAACTTCATATTTGGTAATGGTTATTTGACATTTTCGTATTGCTTCATATTTGACAGAATGGTCTGTGTTATGGTAACTTTTTAACAATGAGGACACTTTGTGATGCTTATCACAAGGAATTTGAATCTCATTAGCATTCAATCCTGGACATATCTGTAACCCATATACCCCAGATAATATTATTACCAGACTCAATTTAATAAACAATCTAAACCAGAGGAACCTCAGTTGTCCTGAAAAGTCCCCAGTTGAAACTGATATTTTCAACACTTGTCTAGCTAGCAACGCAGTGATATTTGAGGAGAGAACAGATTTTTAACACTCTTGCATCAAAAAGCTAAAATATTGTCACAATCAAAATCAAAATCACAAAGATCAAAAGACTAAATGTGAAATGTGCTAAAAAATTTTATTTTCAAATATTTGTCAACCAAACTACCAGACTGAGACTCAAGATTAATAGGACATAAATGTACACATGTAACAAATGTTTAAGAATAATAATTTACAAGTGAAGAAAGATCATCGCAGTAAATTTTCCAATTAAAGCAATTGGAAAGAAGAAGCCTGAAAAAAATCAAGGCTTCAACGGGATTCGAATCCATGACCTCCGCGATACCAGTGCGATGTTCTACCAACTGAGCTATGAAGCCACACATTGGGAGCGAGGTCAATTTATTGAGTTCATATCTCCCGTGAGGAGTGAAATGATGTGGAGTATATAATATAATTCATGTATTTGAACTGCGGTACTGTTGTAGATCCAAGTGAAGAATGATCATCACCGTAAATTTTTCAATTTAAGCACCTGGAAAATTTAATAATAATTTAATACAACATATTAAATCAATACCAACAAACAAAAAAATTAATTCTCTTACTTTGTCACCCAGTACATCTTCTGCAGTGCAACCAGCATAACAGGGAGAGTAGAACGTTAGTTGATCTTCCTTGGAGCAAACTGGTGAATAGTATTTGACATCGCAGTTACACATGGCATTACAAGACGAAGTAATGTTGACAAGTGATGAACTAGAACTGAAAATAAGAGGAATGACATTAGCCAACACTGGAAAACTAGACTCAAAGTACATTCTTTATTGATTGCTTGTTGTTATCTTTAATAACCGAAGTGTATCATGTTCCATTTACTTCCCTATAAATCCAGCAGTTGACAGATCTTTTTGTTTGTAAATGAGATAATAGTGTTCCATCACATCACATCACGTTATGTCACGTCACATCACATCATATCACATGGGCGCTTATTTGAGCATGATATAATGTGATTGTTATGTGGGGAGCACATAATGTGATTGTTATTGGGGGAGCAGGGATGGCGCAGTGGTGAGAGCGCTCGCCTCCCACCAATGCGTCCCGGTTTCGATTCCCGGACCCGGCGTCATATGTGGGTTGAGTTTGTTGTGGGTTCTCTTCTCTGCTCCGAGAGGTTTTTCTCCAGGTCCTCCAGTTTTCCCCTCTCCTCAAAAAACCAACATTTCCAAATTCCAATTTGATCTGGAATTGTCAAGCACTGTATAATGAGCCTCTGGCTCGGGTGATTGCGCAAGCACTCCCTGTGTTTGACATTAAATTTGATTTACATTTTACATTTACATGTGATGTGGTATGATCTATTTTTTGTAATGTACACGTGTTAGTCCCTCAGAAGTCTTGTTAAGAGGCTTAAGTATTGTCTCCCTTGAAGAGGTACAAAATGTAACCCCTTTAGCAGTCTAGGCCTGCTGCATAAGGTTGGTTTGACTTAAGGCAATGAATCAGCAGATCATCACTACCATCCATTGCAAGGGTCAATGCAGTGGCTGTGCTTGAATGAGCTGATAATCACTTGCTTGTGACTGAATGGTACTCTTCCATTATAAACAGGTGGAGGGAAGGGGTGCTCATCGAAAGGGAGGCACTTGGCTGATAGGAGGGGCACTTTTTCGAAAGGGTTGCTTATTCCAGGGGAGGTGCTAATTGAAGGATTTACAGTAAGCGACTTTGTTATAAATCAAGTATTTTGTTTCTCAAATGACTGTCTGGCAAACCAGTTTTAAATACCTGTTAATGTATGGATCTGTAACACCCACATATGCTCTATTAGGACAACCAAGGAATAACCCAGCAGCCCATAATGTCGCCAAGGAGGCAATGATGAAGCAAGCTTTGATTATTTTATCACATGTCCAATTCATTCTTTTAATAAGATAACCACCAAACAACATGCCACCGCACCCTCCAGGCACCACTACCAGGCCAGTATAGGTACTCGCCAGTCCAGCTGGGATACGAAACTGTGCCTCCACAAATTTTGGCAAAAATGTTGAGAATCCCCCAACAGCAAAACCTTCAGCTGCACCAGCAAGAGCCAAACATACAAAAGCTTTGTTTGTGAGAAGTGATTTTAATGACGGAAGCAACTGCTTCAGTGTGTGTGGCATATTGTGATCCTCAACAGTGTCTGAACAGGCTTGTTTCTCAGCACGAATTTCAGGAGTTCCTGGAAGTTCTCTGGGAAATGCGAGCAATGGAAGGCTGACCAACACAGATAACGTGCCACCAACAACATAACCCAGCCACCAAGCGCCAATGAAGTTTGAGTCCTCTGGTGTCAGTTCTACACCTTGGGGCTGAAACAAAAGATGTGCCGACAAAAGTTATAATAATAATTGTTGATAACCGAGGTCAAGATTCTCCCATACAGACCGACTTAGCTTGGTTAATAAGATGTTTATTATCTGGCAAAAACAAGAGCAATTTAATTTGCTCAGTGTAACTGGTTTGTACTAACTGACATTTGCAAACGGCGATGAGCCGAAGTTAATTCTTTCAAAGTTTGCTCATCCTCTTTACTTTTTTTTTCTCGTCAGCTATTTGGTACTTAAGGCTGATTTTCACTAGCGATGGAGTCGAAGACATATTCAGAAGTGTAGAGCGATACGATGTTGTGAAAATCAAACCCACAGAGTCGGAAGCAGATCACTGATTCTGCTTATGACTCCATCCCTTATGATCAAGTGAAAACTGCATTGTCGGAGTCACAAGCAGAAGCAAAAGAATAAACCAATGACAATGTTCGATTCCGGGCTCTGTGATTGGTTGGGTCTTCTGCTTTGCTTCCGACTCTGACCCAGTTTTCACTGGATCAATTAAGCAACAGAGTCGTAAATGGACTCGGAAGAAATGAAAACGTTCTGATTCTTCCGACTCCGATTCCATTGAGCTTATGACTCTGCTTATGACTCCAATATTCGATTGTTACTAGGTCATAAGCTCTCTTGTGACTCCAACTACGACCTTAACTCTAACTCCGTCACCAGTGAAAACCAGCCTTTACAGAAATAATAGATGAAAACAGTCAATGATTTTGCATTCTAGTTTGCAACTTTTTGACTTCAAAACATTTCCAGTCTAGATGCCGGTTTAGATGGGAAAATCTAGACTGCGGCCAATATCCATTTCAGCCAATCAAATTCGTAAATTTGGTAGTTCCCAGTCCTTGTAAGACAGAGCCTTATAAAAATAAACATACTAATGATGACCTTTTTGAAGGTTTTCAGAAGGTTTCCAAAGATTCTCCAAAAGTTGTCCGAAGGCCAGACAATTGTTTCCAAACATTTTCCGAAAATTTCTGAAGATTGCTGAAGATTTCCAAAGATAACCAAACATTTCCAAGGAAGAACTGATGATGTTTCAATCACACAGGAACACACGTGCTAAGTACTTTTTAAATGATTATGTAACCATAGCAATAGTCACCTTTTCACTTCTGAAAATACCATGTTATTTTCACGTGTGCAATAACATGTTATTTTCACGTGTGAAGATATCGTGTTTACACTAGAAAGCTCACCTAGTATTCCACTGGTGTTTATATAATAAATGAAAATACTTACCTGTTGAATGTCCACATAAATCTTGAGAAATTCACCTCCAAGCAAAAATCCTACTGCGGGTCCAAACGTGGCAATAGCATACATGATTCCGAGAAACATTCCTGATGTAGAATGGCGAACATTTTCGTCAATGTAAGCTGTTCCCAAAATATACACAGGGGTTGCACCGACCCCAATGAAAAACTCCGCCAGTACAAACACGAATATGTGATACCAAACAGAACTTCGGCATACTAAGTTCGTTGGAAGTGAATCTATAGAACAAAGGTTTGTTGCACTAGAACCGGGCTCGTACCTGCCTGCAAGGATATGTGGAAGGGCAAACAAAAAGCAACCAATTCCTAAGATAAATGCGCCGACCCCGAGCCATTTTGGCTTGTGATGATGCCCGTAGTAGCTGACTAAAACAGCCATGATCGCAGCAGCAATGTCATAGCAGCTCACCACAATCCCAAGCTCGTTAGTCTTCAACGAAAAACGTCTTTCAAGCGAAGAAATAACAACCCCCTGAAACCCAGAGACAATCATGCCTTGCGCAAGCACAAACCAGCACTGGAACAGAAGAAACCACCTTGGCTTGGCAAAACGTTGAAGAAAGCTTGGCCTCCAAGACACCAGTCCACATGAAGGTGTCTGCTCTTCGGCTTCCAAGTCGTCGTTTAATCTGTAGTGGCTTTGCAGATTTCCATCCGTCATCGTGTTTTCGCCCATTATGTTCACAGAATCTTCTTCAATCAGGCGAGTTAAGCTTAACTTAAATCGTGCAATTCAAATCCGCAAGCAAGTTATTTACTATAACGTCGCTTATTACTTCTTGAGTAAACATGTCAATCGTTTCTAAAAAAAGAATGACACAAAATACCTGGTTAAAGAACGTACGATATACTATTGAGATTCCGTGCGAAAGACTTGGCGTATATATTGTAGCCTTAAATAACACACACAAACTACGTACTACGGCAAAAGCCTTCGGAATATTTGTCAACTCATGCACGCTGCTAAGAATATGTGTGTTTACGTTGGGAGGGATCGCTCGGGGGTACGTGCACGTCAAACTCGACCAATGGACAGTCAGAATTAAAATCACTGCAAATAATCAAACCAGGAATCAAACGAACCGAATCTTTAGCGATCAAGATCGATCGACGAACGCGACGCGGGAAAAAAAACAGTTGCGGGGAAAACTGAAATGACTCTGGAAATAAAATTTAAAACACATTTGCATTTAAAGTATCAATCAATTCTATCATATTGTAACAGAATGTAACTGTTAACTCACCTTATAACAACATAAGATGCAAAATGTACACAAACATATTAAGATTTCAAGCACAAACTTGTCGGATAAGACCTGCTGGAATTTGCGCGCCCACAGTTCCGTTTCAGGAGTCACGTAATGAGCTTCTCTGTCCCTGAAATGAGTCCCTCGATCCTCATATATTGGACTACGTTGTTTGAGGTAACCCTTCTATTTTCGACAAAAGATTTTCAAATAAAGAATTTTGTTCTGCTTAAAGGCCGATGCAAACGGAAATGATTTTCAGTGCTTTCAAGCATCTCTCAGTTGGTGATTACAAATATGGGCATCGGAGCGTGACATTACGTGACACCCTGTTAGTTCCTTTGTTCTCTCTATGGCCCATTGTGTGGTTGCCTAGCAGCTAGCAGGCCTTATAATAAACCTTTTTCGCTTGTACATTTTGTTTTCCCAATACTCAGATCATGTGATGATACTCAGGAGATTTGATCCTTGGTCTAAAAAGAGTACATGCAAGAATATGTACTCTTTTTAACAATGGACAAAACAAAGGATCAAATCTCCCCGCCTGAGTACATCACATGATATGTATTGGGAAAACAAAATGTACATACGTGTACAAGCGAAAAAGGTCTATTACACCCCTCTGTCAATCATATCTAATTAAACCGCTTGAATAATATTCGTTGCTAGAGATTTAATGCTCTCGAAGGAATCTGGTGGTTTGAGTGGTTTCGCTAAAATGGTTTGGCGTTATGACAGATTATGACGGGGAGTTGGTGTGAGGCATGGGGGAGGTGCGGGAAGTGGGATAGGTCCAGGTTGGTTGATAAGTAACAATTAAGCCTGCATGCCCACGCATAACAGGCGTTTCCTTTCCTTTTCCAGGCGGAGAGATCGAGCAAGCGAGCGAGCAGGTAAGCGAAGAAACGTGCCTGGGGTGTTTCGTTCCCTTCTCTTGCTATCTTGGAAACGGCTGCAGGTTAATAATTAAGAAAATGAGAAAGACTTTCATATCCCAAAAATATAACTTACTTCTTATTTGTTTTGTCATAGAATGAATACAAAAATCATTTTCCAATCTTCAGAAAATAAAATAAAGTATGAAAATGAGATTATTTAAATCCCCTTGAATGATACATTTACGGTAAAAAGTTTAGTGTAAAATCGATATGTCCGAGTTTTCGTATACAGTACAGTTATCAGGAAAAGCAGTTTTATCCTTGAAGACTCTGTTTTCGAGATTAACATTAACAGGATAAAAAAAAGGATTAAGCCTTTCCTAAACATTTTCACGTTGGTCTTTTCACTTTCCTAAGCAATATTTAATGTTTACGTAAGAAAACAACTGATTATTGTACATGTTAACCCTCCATCCCGCGCCACAAGCTAGTGCTAACACGTCATTCATTATATACTTGGGTCCCTGCTCAAATTGCACCATACAGTCTTTCATAAGACGTGACCATAGCCATCTTATAACTGTCTTGATAGAGGCAAGAATTGGTCTCTGAAATATTTCTGCAACGACAGCGAGGCGGATAGACAAAAGAGTCCGCAAAACAAGCCTGTCTTATTGCACCAAGCAGCACAACAAGACGATGCGACTACAGTCAACTCTCTCTTAACGGACACCTCTATAACTGACGGACACCTCCATAAGACGGACACCTGGTGCTGGTCCCGGCCGTTTCTCAGTCATTTTACTATAACCAAACTCTCTATAAGTTAGGGAAGAAAAATTCTTAAATTACCAAGTACGTGACTCATTTTAACACCACACGTTTATTGACAGCTCTTATCTTGTCGGTGGAATACATACAGTACAAGTTAAAATTAAATATGTTATCATTTTCTTCCATTCAAAAAATAACTTGGAGGTGACAACCGAATTGTATTGTAATCTAAAACAGTTATTTTCTTGCTTTCTTGCTTCCACAACGCTGCGAGATGAAATCCTCGTATCAAAATTAAGCAGCGTTGGTCAGCGCTTTGAGAATTTTAAACTGTTGCACCAGAAACAATCCACGATCACAGATTTCTTTTCTTCTTAAGTGCATGCCCACCAAAGCCATGACTATTAGAAGCTATTAACTTAACTTGCTTTCACCTGAGTTGTTTTTTTTTTAGAAAATGTGATATCTTTTTAGACTTGGTGCAGCGAAAGATAGTCATGTGTCATAAGATGGTTATGTCGTTATGGCGGTGTTCACTGTAACCCGACTGTAACTAATTCTTTTGGAAGACTTAATAACTGAAACTTGAAACTTGAAATGTCCCCGTTTTCAGAATGTACTGTTCACTGTTTGGACTCTAGTTCTAACCCGTTTGATTTGTGATACGACATTCAAGAGATTCAATTTTAGAAATATGTTTTTGTTTCAGTTGGTAGGTTTCGATCAAGTAAATAACTTAAAACAAACTTGAAACAGACTCGTATTCACTGTGCACAGATTCTGCCAGCATTATAACCTTAAAATTCCCGGGGCCATGTTACGTCGACTCTCTATAAGCCGGACACCTCTCTAAGACGGACAGCTGAGGCCGGTCCCGATGGTGTCCGTCTTAGAGAGAGTTGACTGTATCAAGTTTGTCGCGTGACCTACGAGGGGAGATTGGGACTAGACCACTACTTCTCATTTCAATTTCCAAAGATCCGTAGTAATTACCGATAGGAGGAGAAATCATTTCGATGCGTGCATCTGATAGGATAGTGCCAGTTGTCAAACATGGTGCCTTCAGTTGAGCTATACTGAAGGTCAAAGGTGAGCAAAGATGCATTTTTGGCCGGCAGTCCCTTGCAAGCGTTAGACAGCTTGGTAGAATCTAGTGAGCAGTTCCATGAAAAGAGCAGTATGGTGTCTATCCGCACCATCTTTTGTTCAAGATTACCCTTGATGCACCATTCTGGTGTTGTGTCCTCCTTAAAAGACAGTCTGACTGGGAGGGTTGCCATGGCAACAGTTCCTGTAAGGAAAGTATGAAAGTGTTACAAAATTGGACTTGAGACTGATCTGGAGACATGAAAAACGTACTCGTTATAGAAAAGCTTCGATGGTCACAGTTTTCCTATCTTGACCAATAAGAGTCGTGTTTAGCCTGTCAATCAACAGGCCATTTCCGAATTGCATTTGGCCTCTATCTCAGAACGAGTTTACGTGCGAAAGGTTGTTCATGAGGACTCATTTTGAAACAGAGGCATAAGGCAAGTATATGACACTTCTGTTTTTTTGTTATTTTAAAAAGTGAAATCATCACGTGGGACTTTTGATATTGTAGCGACAAAAAATGTATGTGTACATGTGAAGAAAAAATCTAAAGGAAATAGAGCTTTCATATGAACGCATCGCAGTGGAAAAATGTTTGCCGTTTTCTTTCAGCTTTGACACTAATCAGATGATATAAAGAAACAATTAAAAGTTATATATCGGCGAAACAGGTAGACGACTAGGCGACCGATTCCGAGAACATCTTCGCGACGTTGAGATAGACGACAAAAACGCATCTAAACCGGTCGCTAGACACTTTAATCTGCCGAATCATTCGAAGCAACATATGGCGGTCTGTGGCCTCTCCCTACATCAAGGAGGCACAGAAAGCCGCAAAACTCTAGAACAAAAATTTATTTTTCAAATCGGCACTGTTAATCCTCACGGTATCAACGAACGCTTTTCATTCAACTAATTTATTCTGTTGTTTTTTCACGTTGCCAGGCACCAACCAATAGCGTAGCTCCATATTTCTCTATATAAACCACACACAACCCACAATTCCTCGATTCGCTCCGACGAAGGGCTAGCGCTCGAAACGTCAGCTTTCGAATCTCTTTACGGTGGCTAATTCACATTATCAACTCAGTTGATAAAACCAAATTATCCTGTAATACTCCCACCGACGCAGCACCATAGTTTTTTTAGAAACTTACCCCCTCTACTAATTAAAAATATAGCTTTGTAAAACCCGCTCACTTGATGACGCAACGAGTGAAAAGATGATTCTAAATTAGAATTTACGGCGTATATTGAAAGCAAATATCACCTTTTGTGAAGAATCCGCTCTCGTGAAACAACGTGGAGGCATGCCCGGATAAAGTGGCGTTGGTAGTGACTGTTTGTCCGATATGGACAGTCATCTCAGCAGGGTATGACACGGACAGTCGGGGCAAGCTGTGAGTGACAGTCACATCAAATGTTAAACGCACGGCTGCACACAATCGCTGGATATAGAACAAGGGAACGCATATGACCTGAAACACAATGAAAAGTAAAGCGACACCCATATTAGTGAAGGAGTCGTAAATTTAAACCTGCTCCTTTTTAAATGTAGCAGTTATATTCGCTTTTAATTTGTTTTATGATTCATTTCCTCAGCACGAGATTTGCATTTCAAGTTCTCTTAACCGCCGAGTGTAATAAGAAAAGTGGGAAAAGAGAATTCAGTGGCGGATCTAGGGGAGTGGCAGGAGTGGCCCGGGGTCCAGGTCCCCCTTATTTTCGGTAAAAAAGAAAAAATCACAGAAGGGAGAAAAATAAAACCGTTCCACACTCCCCTCCCCACCCCACCCCGCCACGTCCTTAGCTCAAGGTCTGGATCTACCATTGGGGATATTTAGAATATTTTCTCGAGAATATAGAGAAGGAAAATTGACAGACTTTGAAATTGAATTGAAGAGATAGGTGATATTTAGGCCAACAATGGAATAACGGAATATGGGATACTCAGGCCACCCCCTCCCCCCCCCCCCCCCCCGCTCCTTCCTAATGGGTCCTCTGCGTAATATGATCTCGTAGCTTGATCGTCTCAACCGGATAAAAAGAGACCGGGCACAAGTCAAGTATTGACTTACGAAGTCTCCAGCGTTGATAGTCCACCGACTGATCTTCCGCTCTCCTTGGAGTGGCAACTTGTTTCGTAACTTCTTCAAGGTGTTAACTCGTGTGAAAGGCGCCATGCGATACTGTCCAAATGTCACCCTGTAACTAGTAGATATTGACCAGTCTTCACCGTTAGTATCATCTTCATCGTCTTCATCATTATCACCTTCGCCTTCACTTTCAACTTGGTAGTCAATCTCCGCTCGGAAATCTAGACCAAAGATTGTGGTCTGTATAATCCGGGGAGTCTCATGCAATGACATTGGCGAAGAAGAAGAAAGTTCATCCCAAATTACATCAAGCTCAGGCGTTTTCTTTTCCATTTGTGAATTTCTGACAGTTTTCTTTCTCTTAGTGTGTTGTGGTCTCTTCGTTTCTACAGATCGTCTTCGTTTCACTTCATAACCGATTCCGAACGGTGCATAATTTGGCTGGGGCCAATATTGACCATTGTCATCGTCACTGTTATCATTTTCATCATCATTATCACTATCGTCATCATCATCACTGTTCTCATTATACACGTTCGTGTAATCATCGTCATCATAACCATTTGCGTCTGACTTTTGCACAGTAACTGACTTTGGAATATTGTGATGTACGATCTTTATCATTGAAGGAAGTTTCGTAGATCTACCAGCAGAGTTTTTGCCCAGTTTCATAAGCTCTTTTAGTTCCTCTGCAAGCCTTTTGTTAGATTTGTGTTTTGATGGCGCAAAATACATCAGAGACGAGTCTTTTGCATTAGGAGGACTGATTGGGTAGTTTATATCATTTTCCTCTCGTAACACATTCTTCCAAGTTTTCACTCTAAAATGAGATCCATCAAGTAATTTCACAACGCTCCGAAATCTCACGGCTAATCCCAAACGACTGGACTTGCTCTCTGGTGTGAAATCAGCGCCAATCGGAAGGTTGCAGGATAGAGACATGTCACTCCTGTTTACCATTCCAGTTTCCTTGTTCACAACAGTAGTTTCGTCGTATGTTAGTTTCCACGACGCCTTCTCGGTCGATTTTCTTTTCTCGAGGCTGGAAAAACTCTCGAAGTCATCCAGTCCGGCCTGAGCTGTGACGGTCACCATATCACGTTTCGTAATCATCGTTTGTTTAACATGGACACGCCCAGGCAAAAATCCATGTTTTTCCACCACGGTTCTTCTAGAAGAGCTCGAAACTTTACTCAGCACAAATTCGTAGAGTTTGACTTTGATAGTGGGAAGAAGTTGGTGCAAGACATTATGAACGTAAAATGAAAGCTCGCGGCTGGTTTTACGACTTCCAAAAACTTTGAAATGGTTTTGAAGACTGTCTTGAAAATTACCAAGTTCTGCGCTTCTAACGTGGGTTAGAAAAACAAACTCCTCAGATCGAAGGCTAGTTTTTGCGTTCTTTGGAAAGTTCAAAACTATCCCAAACCAACAATCGCTTTCAGTTCTGTTAATCACATGCATAGAGACAACAATGGAGAGATTTCTTGTGGTGATCTCGTGGCCAGTGATTGCCGTAAACTCCTGGTCAAAACTATACCCCCGTACGTTGCCTTTCTCCAATTGAACTTCCACCGTGAAATTCTTCAAGTTCATCATAAACACGGCCGTGGCCACAGTAGCGAATAACAAGATCAAAGCCAACAAAGTAAAGCAGAGCTTGGAACAAAGGGACGTGCGATCTTTCTGAAAGTGAACGTTGGAAAATTCTACAGAATCATCTTCCGTTTGGTTGACTCTGCTGTAAGAAATATCCTTGCGCTTTTTCGAAGACAGACAACCCGAAATGCCCGAACTGAACACATTAGCTTCCGACGGATTCATTTTGGAATATTTAAAAGAGCGGTCAATGAGGTTACACTTTTCCTCGCTATTGAATAAATTATTCACGTAGAAAAGCTGGTGGTCTCAAAAGTTGTTTTTTAGCTGTGTAAATCAAAGACATTAATTAGCAGGAGTAGCAGGTGACATGGGTTAAGCAATACGCAAACCAAAACACTGGAGAAATTAAAGCACCCTCCTTACTAGCCGGAAAATTTCAAAATTGCAGCCTTATGGTTAGGTAGCAGAACAGCGGTAACTTCTTTGCGTACTTTAGGCGAACAAAGGCGAACGCAAGGCGAAAGCGAAGCGCGAGTCACGCGCGAGGGGAGAACGCGCACGAAAATTACGCCTGCTCTACAGGCTACCCTACCGTCCACACTAATCTGTCACAAAAACGGAGCTTTTCGAAAAACGCTCTTCAAACGCTAGCTCTGCGTTTTAGTGAGAGGAGAGAGAGCGCGCAAAAAAAAAATTACGCCTGTTCTGCAGACTACCCTCATCATAATCATTGCCTGTAGCCCCGTCTGGGGCAAAGGCCACCAATAAGCACCCTCCAGTCACATTACGGGCCTGGGCTAGTCGTTGCACTACGTTGAATAGTTAGTTGAATGAGATCTCCCCACGTGTAGCCATTTCTTCCCATGTCTGCCTCTAGGTCACGGCGCCAAGAGTTTCTTGGTCGGCCCCTCCTCCTTTTCCCCTGAGGGTTCCAGATGAGGACTTGCCTTGTGATGTTAGCGTCTTTGAAAGATGTCAACTTCTATAGGCTGCCGTCTCGTTCGTTTCCACAGATCTTGGTTTCTGATGTTGTCTGGGCAGCGTATCTTAAGAATTCTTACGCCTGTTCTACAGGCTACAACAGGCTACCCTACCACCCACACTACTCCGTCACAAAAACGAAGCTTTTCGAAAACGCTGGCTCTGCGTTTTAGTGCGAGGGGAAAGCGCGCGCGCGCAAAAAAAATAAAAATACATCTCTTCTGCAGACTATCCTACCATCCACAATAATCACTCACTAAAACGGAGCTTTTTAAAATGCTGGCTCCGGGTCATCGTGTGGACGGAAAACATTTGCTACGTTTCCAGGGCGAAACCTTCGTTTTCAAAGTCCGGCGTGGTTGTGCATGGGGACTTAATAAGATTATTATTTTACAATTCTCAGCACTAGTGTAGACACGAGGGATATATTGGAATTAAATTTGAGACAGGAATTCTTTCAATTGATGTCAATACACAATTTCTTTTTCAAAATGTTATCATGATATTGATTTTATAACGAGAGAAATTAGAAATTGATCTCCTAAAGGTTTCTTTCCCCTCTGTAATGAAGCAGTTTTCAATTTAGTGTCGTAAAACTTCAACCAAACCAATTACTTCAATTACTTAGCAATATTATTAGGCTACACAGCCAATCTCAAACCGTGGTAATACCAAAACCGAAAAACAAAGTCAATACCTGAATTCTTTCGCCTTTTAGTTAACAAATTGACGTCGGTTTTTTTTATGCGTCTGTCTTCTTATTGATGATAAACTGCGTCATAACGTTGTCAAAGTGGCTGTGGAACCATGAGCCGAGGGTCATTGGTTCTGCTGTAAACCTTGACAATGTTATGATCTTGACAATGGTATAAGGAAAACCATGAATACCAGACAGAAAGGAAAACATACACAGTATATGTACAATGAAACATTTATTTCTTTCGTTTTTAATCAGAGGCTGCCTTTTTTCCTTGCTGAGCTTTGAGGACACGTACAACAATCTTCTGTTCCTCAATCAGGAAGGCCCTGACTATCCTGCGAAAGGACAAATATTATCGCTGGTTAGTTCAAACGGAGTGGCATAAATAATTTTTGCAGGTGTTTTATTCAGGGCTGGGCACTGAGAGAATTGACCAGCTGCAAGGACAATATTTTTGCCTGCCTGGTTTCAGTATCCAGAGGAATGCTATTTTTTTTAAAAAAGAATTTCAGATACAATAGTATTGTCCACCTGTGAAAACTCAGTTGCCCTCTTGCTGAAAATGTTCGTGAAAACCCCTGCATGATGACCGTTTGAAATCATCTCTGTCTTTTGGACTCCAGTGAACTAATTGATCATTGTTACAACAAGATCTGAGAAAATATGAACAGTTTATAAATCACTCTCCTTTTTTGGTACATAAAAAAGAAGCAGTTAAATTTGTTTTAACTTCCGTAAGAGAACCCTTTCACAAGCAACTGAATGGAAGCAAGTGCATCAAAATGCAGCTGTGCATACTCTACAGTCACAAAAGCACAATGCATAAACTACCCAACAACACAAGGAAAATGGGTATACTTTCCAATAAACTGCTAAAGTAGACCCAACCCATCACCAGCAGGATTCCAGAAATCTTGTGTTATGGCCTATTGTTTTACAAGCAGGTAAGGCTTAAGTTTTTGAACTCAACTCCTTTTTAAGAAAACCTTTTCTCTAGATGGACAAACCAAGAGGGTAAAATCCTCTCCAGCCTGTCAATTAGCCCCATACCCAGCCCTAAATTAAACCCCTAGTTATGGCAGAGTTATCACAAAGTTTTAAAGTAGGCAGTTTTACTTTTAGAGTAGGTGGCTGATTTTGTCATCTTTTCAACTTTTTTCTTAAGATTCAGAGAGCAGAGTACTGCCCAAGATCAAAAAGTACAGAGTGACTTTTGCTTCCGATCAGCTTTTTTGGAAATACTGATTACAGTAGATGTATTGAATCTCAATTTCTGTTTTAAACAAAGGCAATCCTATATCTTCAAATAAAATGACAACAATGATGATGAACTTGGAAGGTTTATACAAAATATTATTGCATTCTGAGTAGCATTTGGTAATAGCTCAACTTTACAGCACCTTTCTCTGACACAACGAGCACAGCGTGAACCACCATATGCCCTGCTAACAGTCTTCTGTGGTTTGGATATGTGCATCAGCTTCTTGGGACGAAGAGCTGGAAGCTATGGAACAAATTCAAGATATTACTGTTAAAAGCATAACATGGATATTCACCTTATAAACTTTAGCCATACTATTAACATTTAGCAAGAGCCACAGACTTATCTTCGGGTGTGTTCCTTTGGAGGGATCTGATCAAGATCAGTGATCAAGATCACTCAGAGCATGGGGTATCAAAGGAACTGATGAATCAGTGACCAAAGTAGATTCATGAGTTCCTTTGATGCATCATGATCACCCCAAAGGAACACACTATAACTGAATGTTGTATCTTGTACATCAGCAACTCAGTCTGCAGCATTCCCAAAATCCAACTTCCTCTAACACAAACAATATTGTTCAAAGGGTGAATAACACTGTGCATTAGATAAATAGCAATCCAGTGGACAAGTGTTATCAAAACAAACCGCCCTATACACTGGATAGTGATTCATTTGGTTAAATATTGCTATCCACCATTTGAACAACCAAAGTTCGAATTGTAATATTTTGATCATTCAACTCAACACACTACACCACATGTGATTAGATGAAAGCCTGTCTACAGCTGTAGAGTTAAATGTCAAATGCACATGAAGCAGCTACAGTTGCAGAAGCACTGTTAGAATAGACCATTTTACAGTTGTCAGCTTAGTGACCTGGCCTCTGAACGGCAGTGAGGCTGGAGGTGACCTTGTTTTGATACAGACCTCACTGCTTTTATTATGCAAATCAAGTTCTTCTTATGCTAACTAGTTTGCATTTACATGAGAAAAGCGGAGAGGTCTGTATCAAAGCGAGGTCAACTCCAGCCTTGTTTGCATTCATGACCTGGTAACTAAGAACACAACTGTAAAATGGCCTATTACCATTTGCCAGCACTTCACAATAACCATTAAAGTGCAGTTCTTGGGAGATTTTTGCTCATCAGTCTGTATATTGACTTGAGTTATGCGCTAACTAATGTACAACACTAAGCACTTAGTTTATCACTGGTCCCGTGGGAAACTGAGTTTTGTTTCCCAAAGACCCTCAATGTTCCCAAGGCAAAGCCAAGGAAAACATTGAGGTCGAAGGGAAACAAAACTCACTGTTTTCCACAGGGCCAGTCATTCAGTGTTTTGTTGTACCTCTCAACTCAAAACTAGAAAAAAACTGTGAAGAAAATTGTTTTGCTTTACGCTGGCTGGCTCATAAATTCGCCATGGTTTCAAGGAGCACGACCTGATCACATGTGGGTTGAAAGTTCAAGTTGTTGTTTCCCTTTTAGGAGTTAGTGAGTTTTGACCCATAGCATGCAACACATTTTCGTCCAATTGGAAAATGTATTTGAGTTGGGAGGCATAACAAAACTGGTCAAAACATTCTCAAGATACTACACTAAAACCTGTCTAAAAAGATCTATCAACTCACCCCTTGTAGTTTCACTTTGCAGTCACCACATTTTGGAACCTTGCCTTGTTTTTTCGTGTACAGGTAAACCAACTTCCCCCCTATAAACAAGGAAGAGTTCACGAAGGAGTGTTTTTGCAAAGTGCTATTAAAAATCACTTTCGCTTCACATCTTGGGACAAAATCTTAGTGGTACACGCTAGATAGCCAAAATATTTATTGTGCACAAGCATTAATGAGTAGGGTTACTGTCAAACCAAAACTATATAAATAAATAACATAAACCAAACGATATATATAAATGAAAGTCACTGCCTTTCGATTTCAAGAAAAAAGAACTGTTACTTTGTGAAAATTCAGAACTAAAAATCAATGGCCAAATCCTAATTCAGCTAACATCAACTTATAGTCGTTTGATCTAAATTTCAAATAAATTTAACAGTGCAACCCTGAAATAACGGCAAAACTTTGCCGAGCCAGTTACTTTCTCCAGTAAGGACACAATCCTTTGCGGCAGCATTTTTTTTAACCACAACACAGTTGCACTGTATGCACGAGTTTTATCAGTTTTGTATCGAAACTTATAAAATTGAAAACGAACTTACCAGGAGTCTTGGAACTGCATATGGCACCAAGGGAAAAAGAATGTTGAAAGCGATTAATATTACAGAAATATAAGAGAATTACAAAGCACAAACTACAGGTGATCGTCAAAGGATAAAATACAACTCACATCCTTTTCCTGTTAGAGCGAGTGTTGTAGGATAGACGACGTCTGTAGGTCAGTCGCTGCACCATCTGAAACAAACATTGCGTAAAAGAAAAAGAAAAAGCATTAAACATTTTATCTGCAAATGCATCAACCAGTCCGATGAATAGATTTCCGAAGATTCATTCGGATTGCAATAGGTATAGCAACTTTCTCGTACTTTCAACTTGTTGGTGATGTCGAAGAGAACGACATTGAGGTGCGCGATGCATCTTGGGCACACGACCGTGTGAACATGCGATCATGTTGTACATAGCACGTGTGTGTGAACATGGCGGACAAATTTGAGGTATAACCAACTCCACACGTGTCGTTTTTTCTTGTGTTTTTTTCGTTGTCAGTGGTGATTCAAGACTTCTTTTGCAGCCAATGGTATCAAGTTTTCTCTGGTAGAACGGACGGACATTGTCAGTTGTCAAAGTCGCGAAATATGGAACGAATTGGACACCTTTTGGAAACCGATGTAAACAACTTTGGTGGCCAGCCAAAGGAAGATGACAGTTCTTGTCAGGCGACCGGTTTAAATGAAACAGGTTTTACAAATGAAACTAAAGTAGCAGAAGGTTCACAGGGAAAGCTTGACAAAAGAGTTGACAACATCTTTCTTGATAAAGAGGGGGAAGTGTCCAGTATTTCTATAACTTCGGGCGATTACAAAAATTGCCTCTCTGCAATCGCCGAAGTGTATTCAAGTTCAGATGAAGAAACATGCCCAGGAAATTCTACAGAGCCTTCAAGTAATGAAAGTAAAATGGCTGAAGATGCTGGCAGCAAAGAAATAGTTATTAAAACCTTTAAAAATTTGAAGAGCAATAAATCAAGTGACACTGCAACACAAATTACAATGATGGTAGAGCCAGAGCTGCTCAAGGAGCCTGAAAGTGGTGGAGGAACACTCGTAGAGTCAGACAATGATAGACAAATACTTATGAGGACAGAGAATGATAGGCACACACTCATAGAAAGTAAGTGTGAAGGACACCCAGTCGTAGAATCTATAAATGGCAGAAGCAAACAAATGGAGCCAGAAAGTGATAAAGAAATGCTCCTAGAACCAAAGATTGATGAAGAGATATTTATGGAGACTAAAAGTGACAGAGACACAGTTATGGAGACTGAGAGTGTTGGATGCATACCAACAGAGTCTACAATAGACTTATGCATTCCCATAAAACCAGAGAGTTCTGAATGTACTCTTTTTGGGTCTCACAATGATGAGAATATACTTGAACAGCCAGAAAGCAATAGACAGCGACTTGTAGAGCAAGGAAGAGACAGACACACACTTGAAGAACAAGAAAATGATGGATGTATCCTTGCAGAGTCTAAGAACAATGGAAACATGGAGGGCAGCAGTGATGAACACATTGTAAAGATGGGGAGTGGTGAACACACACCCATAGAGCCACCAAATGATGGAAATGGAAACACCCTTGGAACATTACAGAGTGTTGGACACACACCCATGGAGACAGATAATGAAGTAAACTTTCTCACAAAGAGTGAGAATGATGAACACACACTTGTAGAGCCATCAAATGATGATGATGGGAACACCCTTAGAAAATTAAAGTTTGATGGACACTCATCTTTGGAGACAGACAATGAAGGAAACTATCTTATAACAAGTGAGAGTGGTGGACACGCACTTGTAGAGCCACTGAATGATGGAAATGGCAACACCCTTAGAAAAATAAATTGTGATGGACACACACCCATGAAGACAGATAATGAAGGAAACTTTCTTTTGAAGAGTGAGAGTGATGAATGCACAATCATAGAGCCATCAAATGATGGAAATGGTAACACCCTTAGAAAATTTAATTGTGATGGACACACACCCATAGAGACAGAGAATGAAGGAAACATTCTCATAAAGAGTGAGAGTGGTGGACATACACTCATAAGTACGAAGTTAAGTACACTCTCAGAGGCAGGGAATAATGGGTATATGCTTGAAAAGCCAGATGGAAAATCATGTACTTTTATAGAACCAAAAACTGAGGAAGGCTCACTTGTAGGACCAGAGAGACTTGGGGACGTACCTGCATCCTCTGACATGACTCATAAAGTCTATGCTATGAGTAGTATTGATAAAGAACTAGAGATTATTAGTGAGAGTGAACATGCTTCTCATACAGTTTGCAGAACTGAGGATATCTCTTCTTCAAGTGATAGTTCTTCAGATGACGAGACCTCGTCAAGTGAAAGTGAAAGCTCTGAATCCAGTTCTGAGTGAGTGAATGTCTAATATTATGTGTTAACTAAGTTGTTTTATTACAACTCCATAAACACTGCCCAGTTCTGTGTCAAAAAGTAAAATAATATGAATTAAAAAAGAGAAACAAATTACAAAAAATAAAATAATACAATAAAAAATAAAAATAAATTCAAACAGTTATAAGTTCAAAGAATCATAATTAAAATTTTTTGCACCTTTGTAGAAAAAAAATACACTTGGTGCATTTTACTGTAAGTTGTCTTTTTCTAAAATAAGGTCATTGTCATTCTTGGTTTTGTGGTGTGACTTAATTTCAGATTACTGCACCTTTCTTTTCTGCCAGGTAAGTGACAGGTCCAGAACTTCAGATAAACCCAAAGAGTATTAAGACATGCATAGGTGAAACTAGCCAGGTCAGATTCATATATGTTTTTAATCTCTTGACTCATGATTTTTTTTCTACAATAGGGAAGACCTTGAGGACATCAGTAGAGAGATTGAAAAACAGGAAGAACACATTCGTACAGGCCCATTGAAAACAAGGAGTGAGCTCTCAGTGGAGGTACATCCTCTAGCTTAAATGCTTATTCATTTGATTGTTTGTTTGTTCGTACATCTGTTCATTCATTTGCTTGTTTGTTTGTTGGGAACTTTGAAAATCAAACTCGAAATGTTGTTGGCGAGTGTAAAGAAAATGCAAAAAACAGCTTTTGGTAACAAGGCTACAAAATGTGTTGGTTAACTCAACAAACCATTTGGAATTTTTTCTTGCACAAAGTAGTGTGATGGCCTCATCAAAACTTTGATTAGAATATGATAAACAAAAAACACTGTCATTCTAGTGATAATAAACATCCTCCCTTGAACTCCCATTTTAAAAGGGGTGAACAGAATATAACCCCAAGTGACTTTTTGCGTTAGGGTTAGGCAAGCAGCAATGAAATACCCCCCCCCCCCCCCAGCAA
Organism: Platygyra sinensis; assembly: GCA_019787425.1. Lineage (NCBI taxonomy): Eukaryota > Metazoa > Cnidaria > Anthozoa > Scleractinia > Merulinidae > Platygyra > Platygyra sinensis. The sequence continues at coordinate 17,783 of JAHPZR010049694.1, read as the reverse complement.
TAAATATTAGAAAGACATGAATGATTGATCATCTCAGTTAAATATATGGTTGCAACACCTTATTATTCAATTTACATTCTATCTGTCAAGTGGTTTCTTATGGGAGGTTTAACTCATCAACAATAGATGAGCTTGGTGAATGGTGCCTAAAAAGGAGGGTGGGGCCATAAATGAAACCAAGCCGAATGCGTAAGGTATCCATAACAACAAGTCAGTGGGAACACAAATACTTAACACATACTTACCATGACAAGAGGGAGGGGCGGGCCTGGAATAAAAGCACAGTGTGAACTATCCGAGAGCATTAACAAAACGCGAATATCTTGACCTCAGAAGCCGGACTGTAAGCTATTTGGGACTCCTGCCCCAAACCCCCGGCCACCTCGCACCAGAACCCTGGGAGATTGCTGGCCAGCATTGTCTTGCATTTAATTTAGCCTAAGTTTCATTTCGCCACATTCAAAGACTAAAAGAAAATTTCAAACTTTTAGCTTTAAAAGTCGTTGCAGTTGCTCACGAGAGGTGGTTGTTTACAAGAGGTTCCAAATACAGTTGAACCTGTATTAAGCGTCACCCCCCCCCCCCCCCCCGGGGAATGGCTAAGTGACAGGTTGTACAAAATACAGGTCAGAACACGGTGAAGATGCCATTTTATATTACAGTTAATAACGAAGCGTACAGTTTATTCGTTAAAGCGCTCAAAAACTCACTTAACTCGTTTAAAAGTAACTGCAACGATATGCAACATGGTTTAAGGAAAATAGAGCATAGAAAGGGACTGACAAAACAGTAACGTCAAGTTCATGTGGCCGGTATTACAGCCGGTCATTAGAAAAAGACATAGTCCTAATCTTTTGAGTCTTGTCTTTTAAACCTATTTGTCCTAAGAAGAAAAATAATATATCAATGTTTGTTGTTTGGGTTTCTGTAGTTTAATATCGCTAAGTATGTCATAATTCTCTTTGCTTAACGCCAGAGAAAGTTCCTGGCGTCTGGTTTCTAAACTGAGCAATGTCTCTCAGTTGCTCTGTCATGTTCGACACCTCCACAAAAGGGATTGAAATTTCCTGGGGGGTGGGGGTTTCTGTAAGGCCAAAAAAATTAAAGAAATGTATGAAGCTTAATTGGAATTTCCAGTGGAATTACACATAAGTTGTGTACAGCTGTGATGATCAATCATGTCGTCATATCTTTCTCTGCAGTTTAATTACATGATATTTCTCAAACTCATTGAATAATTCATGAACAGTTTAAACACAAGGAAAATCACAACTAGTGAAGGAGGTTGTGGATACCCGGTCTTAATTAGCATAGATTTTGACGATTTTCTTCTCCGTGATACTCCTTAGGCGTTAGTCCGATTAAGGGAAACGGATATACAACACGAGAGAACAGATGTTTTGACCTCGGATGCGAACACCTCGAATTTCGGTCAAAATACTCCGCTGCGAGTCGATTTTCAACTCTCTTCTCGGTGTTTGGATATCCCTTAAGGACAACGTCTCTCGTGTTGATATATTCATGAGTTCGTACAGTGCACTGAGCAATTTACTTGTAACAGTTTACATGTACTCTGCCATTATTTGTGTTCATTGCCTAACAAAACTCAGTACGTAATAATTGCTGTCTAGTTCCTTTAAACAATAGCTAAAACCAGATTAAACTGTGAAAATTGCAGGTAGGTATTTCAGCTCTGTGGTTACCTAAATTTTCCAAGAGTCACTGTAATGTCTGATCAACAGACTAGTCCTCGATGCAAACAGATGGCATATACTTCACACAAATAATAGAGTAACAATGTATTTTTCTGTTTTAGGATCTTCCTGAAGTTCCAGACCTTGATATAACTATCGATGAAAATGTTCAGCTTGTTGAACTTGGTGTTGTGTTCAGTATTGTTGAGTCATTAGGTAGGTTTGTTGTTTTGAGGAAACTATAGTGTGAGTCGAGAGGCAAGTGTTCTTAGGGGGTTAGCCTGTGTTACAGTCGCCCGCTTGAAAGAAAAAGTTTGGAGAGCGTCTGTGCATAGCCGCTAAAATGTTCCTCCTTGAATTTTCCATGCATTAAAACTGTTTCAGTGTAATAACACCTGACATGCCAAAACATTTGTCAGTACATTACTGATAAATACAAAGTGCTGAGTTCAACAGAACTCAACTGGTGGGAAAATCAATCGGGTTATTTTCTATGCATTTCAGGAAAAATCTCTTCACCTTGAACACAATTATAAACAGTGATCACAAATGCTCTCTGTGACTTTTTTGGAGAGGTTGGATGTAACACAGACTAAAATCTCACCAGTTTAGGTGCATGTATATATCCAGACTAGCTACCATAGTGTTCAACTTATATGCTGACATGATAACTGAGGATTATCTTTCCTTAGATGTGTACTAGACAATTTGTTTTTTTTTCCTCGTGATTCTGAGTTTTTTCCTCGTAAGAATGTACCTGTAACCAGCGATCAGTAACTGGGGTTTTCTTGTTCTGTATACAATGACTAAAGACAGCATCAATGTAAAATGAAGTACATCTGACCTTTTGACTCAAATTCTTTGTTCAAAAATCATCAATTGATGTATCAAGTGGTATCTATGAAAAGTGTTAAAGACACAAGTTATATATGGTCACAGTCTTTGAAGGGCTTGTTTTGCAAAGTATGGGTCTTCAAGTTTACAAATTCTACGCTGCTGTACTTTTATTCCTTGTTTATGTTATCACATGGACTGACTGTTGTGATACTAATTTATATGTTCATTTGAATATAGGTTTATTCCTTTTGTTTCATTTCATTTTCCAAAATACAGTGAGCCATTTTAAAACAAAATTGCTTTTTCAACGAAAATATTAACAACATTTTAATTCTCAATTAAGTCGTAATCCCCTGGCTCTGCAGCTAGCAACGTTAATCGAGGTGGGTCAGGATAATCAGCAAAAGAAAAAAAAGATTGCACACTGATAATTACACACAAAGAAAACTACGTAAATTTGAAAACAGAATAAGTCTACAGAAACCGCTATGTAATTAATTGAGGACAACATAGTTGGTTATGAGAGGTAGATAAATAAGACAAAGACTCTTTATTATCAATTCAGATAAAAAACAAAACAAAAAAAGGAAAAGTTACTAACAAATACATTACTAACAGTTTTCTAATTGCAGTTTTAGCATCAACTGATTTTGATGTAATTAATCTTATGGTATACTCTTACTTTTTGCAGTTGTGGTAAAAGCTTTGCCTCGTACTTCAGCTTTAGATTCAGATAGTGTTCTTTTCTTGGAAAACAGATCCTGTCTTGGCTTGGTATGACAATAATGATGTAGTCATTACTCATATTACTCTGTAATTGTCATCCTGCTTTAATCTTAATTCATCTTCCTTAACTTTTTAAACTCTTCTAAGGTGGGTTCTTTGTTCAAATATTGTGCAGTGGAACCCCGCTCTATGGACACCCGCTTAATACAGACACCCGCTTTATAAGGACAGTTTTGTTTGTCATGACAAAAAGCTCATATGTTTTTTCTAAAATTAACCCACTTTATACGGACACTGGGTAATACGGACAAAGGGCACTTTTCTGTGTCTCGAGTCACAAACTCTCATATATTGTCAACCCCGCTTTACGGACACTGGTTACCTGCACACTGTCTCTTTTCATTCAAACAATGACAGATTTTTTACGGGTGAATAAAATTTTGTTACATAACTGTGCCCAAAAAACAACAACGAAGTAAAGTCACAGACTTTTTCAAATGAATCCACTGTCATGCCTGTTTCAATAATTTTGCTCTGTGACTATGATAAATGATTGTGAGGTTTCCTTAGGATGAACTTGTTGCTGTTACAGTCAGGGCTTCTGATAGGGTGCGAAAAAAAATAGGAAATTATGCGGCCCTTTTAAGTCTCATTATGCGGCAAGAAAGGTCTATTATGCGATAAATTATGCGATTTCATTTTAGCTAATTTAATCTTGTTTTATTAGGTCTTAGAGGAGCACGATTCATTTTTTGCTGTTCAAGAAGCAATTAGAGCACATAGGAATGATGGAAACAGCTGAAATAAATCATTTGAAATGTTGCCTCATTTTAAATAATTGAAATCAGCTCAGATTGTGAATTGGGTCAATTAGTGTTACATGCAAATACATGTATTAAACCGAAAACAACTCCAGTGGACACAAGCATAGCTCATTTGCAGTGATAAATATGTTTAATATCGACCTCTATTGATGTGTATTTTCTTGCTGGGCATGCATGAAGTTATCACCTCTAATAAGAAAAGCAGACAACTAAATTAATGTAGTTGGGGCAATTTCCCAAGCGCGTTTTTTTCCGCGTTCCGCTTGTGTGACTCTGCCTCAAGGTGCTTGTCCACCACACACTTTCGTAGATGATCCACTACTATGTTGCAGGAAGAGCAGAACAACAGATCATCGTCAACATGAAACGTTCCTTCAGGGTACTTCCTTGCCCTGTCGTTCGCCGAAATATTCACAGGAAGGTGCGATTTTTTTTTCTCCTCTGAAGAAGTGCTCGGCGTTTTAACGACAAACTTATCCATCAAGATGTGAGTTTCAATTAAAAGAAGATACGCTACATATTGCAAGCGACTCGACTATCGAGCAGTATTCATGCCTACACTTACATCGCAAGTATGAAGGGATCAAATGACATCTTTAAAATATATCAACGATTGTAATTGGTGTGTTTAGAAAGATGGATTGCCAATGATCACTCGCCTAATATTGAAAACTAGCACCAGGTCCCCAACATGTAAAATGACGCATAAAACGCCTTGTTGATCGTTTGTTCAACGAACGAACGCTTCCAGGTGAGTTTTGATGCCATTTGAAAGATAAAACGCCCTAGATAACGATTAAAATATCGGAGAACTTAATACAAAGCGAGATTTTGGTCTTTCTTTTCTTAAATTGTGCGATTTTGAACAAATTGTGCGATTTTTCATGAATAATGCGATTTGTTGCGATTTTAGGTCGATTATGCGAAATCGCACCATCGCGTAATATCAGAAGCCCTGTACAGTTAAGAAATTAAACAATGTTTTCTCGTAAAACTGTCTGCTTTGGTCTTGATATCGATAAAACGTGTATTCCTGATGTTTTCTCTGAGAGCCCGCTTAATACGGACACCCAGATAATGCGGACACTATGGCATGTCCCTTTGGTGTCCGTATTAACTGGGTTTCACTGTACATTATAACCTTTTTAGTAACCTTTGCTGAATAAACCTCTATGTTGCTGCATTGTCATGACAAAACTTTTTTAATAGCAGATTAGTTCAAAAAAGATAATCTGGCCCCAGCTGTTCAAAGAGTGGATAAATAAACAATAGTCCCCATTTGGTGCGAAAATATGCTAGGATATTTGTCTGCAGACATTATCTGTTCAGAGAAGCAAACAGTTTTCCGAGAGCATAGCTCGAGGAAAAACTGTGAGCTTTGAGGAACAGATTATGTCCAAGGACAAATATTGTTAGTTATCCACCAGGTGAATGAATAGCATAGTTTGTTTTAGCAAATCTTATCCATTAGGTAGCAATATACATACACAGTGGATAGCACTATGAACACTTTTTACAACTGGGTCCAGATGCTAGCTTCCAAATATTACAATGGAGTTGTAAAATTTGAATGTCCTCTGATCTGCTCCCCTTGGGTTGTAAAGGGGATGATGATGATGATGGTGGTGGTGATGGTGTAGATGATGATGGTGAAGATGATGGTGATGGTGATGGTGATGGTGATGGTGATGGTGATGGTGATGGTGATGGTGATGATGATCATGATCATGATCATGATGATCATGAGGATGATGATGAAGATGATGAATTGTGTTTTCTCTTGACAGGTGTTTGAGACATTTGGACCTGTGCAGACTCCATTTTACTCTGTCAGATTTAACAGGGACAAAGACATCAGCGATCAAAATGTCCATGTAGGAGACACAGTATTCTATGCCCCTGATATGATGGAGTTTTCCAATTTTGTGTTTGTGGCCCAGCTTAAAAAGTAAGTACAAAATGATCTTGATATAAGCAGACAAGTCAATACTTTAAAGAAAACGACAACACTTTTAAGTTTGTAAGACATGTTTCGACAGAAACTTCTGTCATCTTCAGTTAATTAATGTAAAAAGCGTTACAAGTTGAATTTATAAGAAAGAAAAAATGCTAATTATGCTAGTAACAACGGAATGTACAAAAAACGTGACAAAGTGAGAATTAAAAGGATAGTTTTAGATTTACATGATGTAATTGCTGATTCAGGGAAGGCTGTTGTTTATGAATATGAAATGCCTCTTTTATCTTAAGTTGGAAGCCCGTAGAGGCATGATCTAAAATGTGAAAACAGTCTACCGAACACAAAGCGCGACAGTGTTCGGAATTCTGAAGGTGTTTGTAAATGTGCGAGGCCCTATCACTGACTAAGTGTTCACGCACGCGTGTGGAAAAGTGCCGGGTTGTTTCGCCGACATAACAGGCATTACAGCCCGCACATGCAAACTTGTAAACAACACGCGAACGAAGCCCGCCAGGGATAGGGTCTTTCACGCTAAACAACTTGCCTATCTTAAAGGAGGAAAAAACTAGTTTGATATCCAAATCGTTGCAATAGCGCTTGATGAGGTGACGAACCTTTTTCTGAGTGACAACAGAAAAATGGCCTATGTAAGGAAGCTTAAAGTAAAATGTAGGTGAAGTGGGAAGGGAACCCCGGGGACAGTGATCACTTAGGGTCCCAGTAACGTAACGGTTAACAACCCTTTCAATTAAATGAGCAGGGAAAAGATTCTTTTTTAGGATATCCATGAGCTTAGTAATGTCCTCGTGTAGCCCCAACCAGGTGTTGTTAATCTTATAGGCCCTATCAACAAGAGTCCTGATGAGACCCACTTTGTAAGAGTACGAGGTGAAACTGAAGTAATTGGTTAACAATCCAGTGAAAGTTTTCTTACGGTAAACTCTAGTTAGAAGGGATTTAGGATCATTATTGTCAACTAGAACATCTAAAAGGGTAATTTGTGATGAGCTTCTTTTTCCATGGTAAACCTAATGTTGGGGTGTCTGGAGTTGATGTAGTCGAAAAATAAAACGGCATCATGTTCCGAGTGAAATAAACAAAAAGTGTCGTCAACATATCGACGATAAAACAAAATTTCAGAGCCTTGAAAATTTTCCAACCACAGTTTTTCATGATGCCCCATAAAAAGGTTGGCTAGGACGGGGGCAAGGGGAGACCCCATGGCTACGCCATCAATTTGGTCATAGAAAGAGCCATTAAATAAGAAATGAGTCTGGGCGGTAGCTACAGTGAAAAGGCTTCTAAGTTCAGATTCAGTTAACTTAAGGTCAGGGTTGCCCTTGGAAATGTGATTGACCGCTAGGTCAATACACTCCTCAAGGGGTATGTTAGTAAAGAGACTTTCTACATCGAAAGACACCATAAATTTACCAAACATAGATAAAGATTGGATGTCCTGTACAAAAGTAAAAGTGTCAGAAGCACAATGTTCAGTTGGAATGTGCGGCGATAAAAGATCGCAGAGATATTTAGCCAAGTTATAATTATATGTTCCAATAGAAGACACAATGGGGCGAAATGGCGGAGTAGAGTTGGGTCCATGATCCTTGTGTAATTTGGGGAGGCCATAAATTCTTGCTGGTTGGGAGCCCTTGGGATAGATGTTATCGTATACTGTGTTATCAAGATGGCCATCCTTCTTCAATTTTCGTGATAGTTATAGGGCCTGGCACATTTACAAACACCTTCAGAATTCCGAACACTGTCGCGCTTTGTGTTCGGTAGACTGTTTTCACATTTTAGATCACGCCTTCGGCTCACTTAAGATAAAAGAGGCATTTCATATTCATAAACAACAGCCTTCCCTGAATCAGCAATTACATCATGTAAATCTAAAACTATCCTTTTAATTCTCACCTTGTCACGTTTTTTGTACATTCCGTTGTTACTAGCATAATTAGCATTTTTTCTTTCTTATAAATTCAACTTGTAACGCTTTTACATTAATTAACTGAAGATGACAGAAGTTTCTGTTGAAACATGTCTTACAAACTTAAAAGTGTTGTCGTTTTCTTTAAAGTAAGTACAAAATGTTGTAAGTTAAAGGGACACAGAAGTGCTGGGCTTATGCTCGGAATGACAGAGAGAATATCCAAGATGCCAAGATATTTTCTTGAAAATCCAAGCCTAACTCTTAACCAGTGTTAGACTCTAAAACACATTAATGTAACATCCATTTGCATCAAAATTTTCCTCCAAATCTTTGGAAAAATGAAAAAACGTCACCATTTTGTAGATGACCTCCAGCCACTGCATACTAATGGCTGATAGTGTGCAATGGCTCAGATTATAGCATTTGCATTAGTACACTAGTCTAGTAGAATTCTACTAAAACTGGATAGAAACATGGTAAATTTTTTCTGTTTCTTAACTATACTGTATCCTCATTCTATGATGTTGCTTTCAGGTTAAAAGGGTCTGATGCTTCATGGGAGCACGATGAAGAACCACCACAAGAGGTGAATGTCATTAGTAAATAAACTAATTACTGTTGACTATCCTATTTTAGTTATTTTTGTTTATATTTATTATATGGCTGGCTCCGTGTGCAGGCAAGATGAACTGAATCATGCGCTGTGATTGGCTACCCAAGCGGGCAAGATGGGGTTATCTTGCCAACTCGGAACTACCTACTGTGTCCTACAAAAAAATTTCCCCAAAAGCCATACACCTGTACAATAAATCCTTTCCTCGGTCTAAAAACACCCAAGATAAAGCACTTGGCCAATATCCAGCCATCTTGATCTCACACTTGGTCAATTACCGCACATTTATTTTTATCTTGCCTAAGACTTCCTCTCAATGGTGAATATTTCACAGTATAAGTTTTTACAGTAGATCATTAATATAGAGTTTTTCAATCAAAAGTTTGATGTTTCTTTAGCAGTGAAAACAGCTTGACAATATATTCATGCTTTGATGTGCATTATTCACTGTGACTGAGAAAATTCCCTTCTTGTTATTGGCTTATTGGCTTTGAGGATGCAGGGATGGTGTAGTGGTGAGAGTGCTACTGTGGCTGGGGTTTGATTCCCGGACCCGGCATCACATGTGGCTTGAGTTTGTTGTTGATTCTTGTACTTGCTCTAAGGGTTTTTCTTTGGGTTCTCTGGTTTTCCCCCCTCCACAAAATCAATACTCCAAATTCCAATTCAATCCGAAATGAGGGTCACAGGTTTGTCAGATTTGCTGTTAAGTGTTGCCGTCACTAAATATGGTTGATGATGATGATGATGATGATTATTATTATTATTATAATTATAATTATAATAATAATAATAATAGCAGGCCAATATATTAACTTTTTATTTGCTCTGCAGTGCAAGTTTAAGTGTGCACACTGGCAATTTTCTCTATCATATAATAAACTTAATTTAGTAACACATTAATGTATGAAAGCTCAGTCAATTAATACTCTATTTGAGTAATGTTATTCATAATTTATGAAGAACACCATAATAAAAATTTGTCAAAAAAAAATCACAACTGTGAAGGAGGTTTGGATATCCAGTCTTAATTTGGGTAGCTTTTGACAATTTTGCCTCCCTGCTTACTCCTTCGTTTTTGTTTTTATTGAGAAGTTATATAGAGACAGTGTTTAATCAGCTATCCAAACACTTCAAACTTTGTCAAAAATATTCCCCTGCATGTCGTTTTTGACCCTCTTCTTGGAGTTTGGATTTCCTGATAAAACACTGTCTTGCATGTTTGATATATTACTTCAAACTACACCTACATAAAGGTTCTTGCAATGTTGAGAAAATTTTCAATATTTATTACTCATGGACAGTGTAAATCCTCAATTGGACTCGCATTCATACAATTACCTTACCTAAGTGTTATTGATGGATGCAGGAAGTTTGGAGAGAGAACAGTAACAATCACTTGTGGTATAGCGTGAACTACATTCAAGTTTGGAGTTCTCTCCAAATGCTGCTAGTGTATCGTAACTGGATGACGCAAGTCTAAAAGCGTGAATCTACAATTGAACAACCTCGTTCCCAGGGTCTCTCATCTTACTGCCCCCTGAGGCGAGCGAGGAGAGACCCTGACACACGCTGGTCACGTGTCTCCAAGAATCTGGGAGATGACAATTAACTTATTGAAGGGAAGGGTGGTCTAGTAATAATTTTGTCTATACTTAACCTACGGGAGTGCGGGATATGGTTGTCACCAAAATAAACCAGGAGCGATATGATGCTCTTATTCTGCAAATGCCGGCGAAAACCTCATCCATTATGTGATAAAGGAATATCAAAGTTGCTGTAGGTTGTGTGGTTCAATTAAGGACGTTACATATTGTAAAAATCTCCTCAACAAGGTGAATGAAGAATTGCACGCCGCAGCCCAGGCTGTGTATGGAAGACCTTCGACTCATCTGATCATTTCCTCGGAATGAATTAAAACCAGGTCTACTGTGTAAGTTGTGAACGGCGATAAAACAGTTTTAGAGTAATCAGGGGATCAATGAAAGCCAAAGTTACTTCGAGAGGAGCGAAAGGGTGAAAAGATTTATTGGTGTCACAGCGCCGTCGGCCGTCCCCTAACTTAATTTGCAGAGATTGAACGACTCTTTGCGGTCTGCATTTCGCCGTGCTTTCTCATATCAAAAAGCTGGATTTATCTTCGACCGAAAGAAGGCTACAAATTATTATTATTATATAAGAGAAAAAAATAATTTTCATTATGTCAAATAAATCAGTGTATGTGACTCCCAACGGTTTGTGAGAATTGTGTACTCTTTTAATTTCCGTTCTCTGAAAGACTCTCAGTGACCTTTCGTTGCTTCACGCGCGGTGTTTCTGAGAAAAGGAAACATCTGCCCTGTTAGGCGAAATGGAAATTATAAGTATAGTGGAGTCGTTTGACTGTGTTATAGCATACTTTTGAAGTCTTAGGTCGGCATGTTGTTAACTGCATGTCATTTCTCGGAGTTTGACACCTCTGTAATTTGCCATACCGTGCTTATACTTATACTTAAGGCCTGTTCAAACGGTCATGATAGTTGATGATAGTCAATGATAGTTGAAACTATCATCGACTATCATTGACTATTATGTTTGCGATCAAATGGTCCATGATAGTTCATGATAGTTTGTCGAAATCGCGCAATGTGCTAGCGTCGCTAACTGGTACCTGGTAGTAATCGCAAAAAAATATTCCACTAACATGGTCGGGCCTCGTACTCATGATCATCTATTTAATAGGTGCATATCAAACTACCACTCCACTTCTCGTTGCCTGGTTTTTTAGATTTTTTCACCTTTCTCGCTTTCAGCGTCACTGTCGTCCGAATATTCGTCCAAATTATTGCTTTGTTGTTCTTCACAGGACGATGGCAATGCGGTAGACATATTGCATTGAGCCCGCCTTGGTTACCCCCGCTGACCGAAAAACTATCATACACTATCATCTGCTCGGTCAAACGGAAAAAAACTATCATGAACTATCATGTCGAATTTGAACATGTTCAAACTGCATGATAGTTGATGATAGTTGATGATAGTGAATGATAGTTCGTGTTCAAACGTGTGTGATAGTTGAAACTATCATCAACTATCATCAACTATCATGACTGTTTGAACAGGCCTTTATACTTTCGCACTAAGACGAAATTTTGAGTTTTGCGTTTGCAAAAAAATTGAAAATTTTGTAATCACCAATTTTTTGTTTTCGCAATCCTGTTCGCACATGATGATGCGAAATTTTTTAGTGACAGATAACTTGATCAATTTTAATACCATCAAGATGTCTTGAAATGTGTGTCGGTGTCTGTTTCGCGCGAAGTTTCCGGTTGAATTTGTGAATGAAAAATGCTCCCTGGAAATGTTTTCATGGCACTTAATTCCTTTTGCTTTTCATACAGAACCTGTTATTGCGATATCAACAGTTAATTATAGTTTTGGTTGCTAGGATTTGCCTGTTATTCATTTTAGAGGTTTTAATTCATCAGAGAAGACGCTGCCATCACCGTCGTTTTCACCCGCACTGGATATTTCCTCGCCCTGCAGAATCTTGGTTCGAAATCCATCTGCACCTGTCCAGTGCCATTTTCCTGAGATCTTGCTCCGTAGAAATATGCGAATGGGTAGAGAGTCATTAGATGGTTTAACTGATACTCTAATATGTTCAGTGAGAGAACACTCGCGGGAAGTCATACGGTCACGTTCGCTTCGTAAATAATTATGCTGCAAAATTTGACGACCCAATGACGGATGGATGTCAAGGAACAAAGGATTTTCTCACCTGACAAAATTTTTACAGCCTCTAAAGCTAGTTGACGGAATCTTTGAAGTTTTGTAGCGCTTGCAAAAATTTTGGTGGGTGCAGAAAATCGTTTGCACTGGAAATGGCTTCGCGTTGACAGATTTTTTTGCAAACCAAACAAAATTTCACGTAATGCGAACAGGGCCTTTGACTACTTTGTTTAGGCTCGCCATTCTATTGCAAGACATGTTTTGAGGTTTTTAGTATTGGTTCTCGAAGGACAAAGATTAAGATGTTCCGTGAAAATAAAGCTTACTTTGATTCTATGTTGTGACGCTGGGACCGGATATTTGATTGGAGCTGAAGGCACTGTGTGTTGCTTCTTGATCACGGATATTATATTATCTTCTTCCAACCAGCTTCTCTTCAGAGAGTGCCGTAGCTTTACTTCGAGAAAGCTATATAATTTTCTAGA
>JAHPZR010049693.1:0-20808 GCA_019787425.1 Platygyra sinensis | reverse complement strand
TTCAGGTCTTTCGGAAAGGTATGAAAAGATAAGATAAATCCGGCCGGCTAATTGTCACTCCGATTTGCATTTCGCCGCAGCACAGCATTTATGTCCGTCGGTATTTCTTGTTCTTTTCCACATTTTCTAAAGATACGAGCGCCATGTTGTTTTCCAGGGCCACTAAGTCTCGTTCCGTTGCAACTTCCGGTTTTTTCCCTGAATCGATGTATTCAAGCTACCTTGAAATTGTTAGCACCCATTGGACACGCTGACGCGACGATCGCAGCACCAGAAACGCCTGCTGAATCAGTTTACATCTGACTGGAGAAAGGAGTATTTGGACAACTTACGCGAAACGCACGCTACGAATTCGAGGAGAAAGGGAGAGAATCCGAAAATTGCTGTTGGTGACGTAGTACTGCTTCAGAATGATTCGACAAAGAGAGCACTGTGGAAAGTAGCGATCGTTAAGGAATATTGCTAGCAGGAACTGACGGCCAAGTCAGAGCGGCAGTTGTGCAGGTAGCAGATACTGGAAACTTACTCAAGAGGAGTGTCAAGCATTTGATTCCCATCGAAGTGAGGGCCAACGTTGACCCGTTGCCGCAGCCCGAGAGTTCAGTTCGGTCTGAACAAGGAACAGTAACTGTTGACAGCAGACCTCGACGGAGGACGGCGATTGATGGAGAAATTCTACAGAGACTGAGATCATAAGAACTTAGACTATTTGAAATTTGCTGAACGTTTCGTGTTTCAATTTTCTCGAGCTTTGCAGTATATTTTAATGGAACTGAGACCACAAGTGGTCTTCAAGAACACATTAATTTGCGAGCTTCGTTTGTCGTATTTGTTTTGTTACTTCACAAGTACAACTGTATCACTAAGTGTGAACAGATGCGGGTAGTGTAAGAAATGATTGACAGTTCATAGTCACGTGTTTTGGACCACATGCTTTTGCAAGCTAGCTTAGGTTTCATTTTTTATGTCAATCTTGTGTGATTCTCGCTTACTTGTGGTGGAATGTGAATCGAACGATTAAACAAGCCCTTTTGGTAGGCTGTGGGTTAAACCTGGAGCCATATCCCCATTTCCGTTTCCCTCCAACTCGACTGTTGTCAATGGTGCGGTAGTTTCCACGAAAGGGCTGCTCCCACCTGTGTGGTCCTTTGGAGAAATGTTTGGAGGCTGGTGTGCTGATAAGCTTGCTGTTAATTACACAATGGTCATGTTCACTCTTGATCTTTGCATGGAACTTATCCGGGAAAAGGTGCTTATCTGCTGGGATACCCTCTCGCAATGTATGTTTACCAACTTCAGTGAGGAACTCAGAGAAGCGTTTTTGACTCCAGGCATTGAGCCTAATGCATGTTTGCGTTTCCAAGGAGGACTAGAGCATCTTCCAGTAGGTCCTTAATGGCATCAGGGTCAGGACCTTCATCCTCATCCTCTCCCCCTGAACTATCGAGGGCCGTCAAGGCTGCTAGCAAGGGGCGAGCCATGGCCAAGAATGCAGACTAGCGTTCAGCCAAGCCATCATCAAAAGTGAAGAGTTCCTTTGTTTTAGTGTTACCATGCCTGGGTGGATTTTGTCACCGTGTTAACATTATCTAGGGAGGTATATTTACGACAAAATTCAATAAGCAGGAATTGATATCAAATTATCCAAATTGTACATGCATCAATCCAAAGCTGAATAGCAACAAGCCAATTCTATGTTCCAAATCGAGAATGCATCCATCCGAAGCTGAAGGACAAAAACCCGTTTCAGGTATCATGCAGCTAGTCAAAATGGAGAAAGGCATACTGAGTGCTAAAAGGCATAACGCAAATAGGCTTAATGCAAAAAGGCATAACGCAAATAGGCATAACGAGAAAGGCGTAACGCAAATGGGCAGAACGCCAAAAGGAATAACGCAAATAGGGAGCTCTTAAAAGGAAGTCAAAAGGAAACATAATCACTTTCGAAACCATTTTCTTCCTGGCGTAATAGTTCAGTAAAAATTCTCCTCAAACATTGAGTCAAGACATTCTGAGTGGAAGAAGAAGCTATCGCCCTCTCGGACATCATCTTCTCAGAGCACTGACCAAAAGATACGAAAGCTCTTGTTGTTGCTGTCCCGGTAAAGAGAGCGAGGCAAGGAAACCTTGCAAGACCGCTGGTAATGATTTTACCACAAACTCTGCCACTAACTCTCCAAGGTCTGGGTGTGTATCTCCGCTGGCCGTCAGACGGCGACAGTGTCGGCCTAAAGACACAGAAGGCGGTCATTGACTCGTACCTTCATTCATGCAGTTCCTTGGCTATAAGTGCTTAGACAAAACGACAAAACTAATGCAATCAAAACTACTTACATTTTCAGAGGTTTCGTCAGTCATATCCGCCATTTAAACCGCAGTAACTGAAGGAAAAATATTCCTAATGAGCAGAGAAAACAGAAAAACATGGTGGGCTGAAAAGGGGCCACGAAAAGAAGAGAAACAGCGCATGCGCATCTTTTCTTTTATTTAAGGGAGTTTAAGCACCCGCGTTTTTGACACGCGGACGGCAACCGGAAGAGAACATTTCGTGTGCTAGGAAAGTATTGTCTCCCAGGTTTTTATTCTACTCGTCTCTAATGGAGAAAAAATACTTAGCAATGTTAATGTGGTTATGTGCGAGCAAGTTAAAAGTGAAAACTGCTCACTTCCGGTTACCGTCCGCGTCTCAAAAAACGCGCGTGCTTAAGGAGGCTCGAAAGGGTTTTTAGCTGTACGCACGCGGGAAATCTACACACGCCATAACTAAGACAAACGCGTCAGCTGAATGAATCAAAATTAGCACACCGGAAGTTAAACCTTGCGTAAAATCGCGCGAACCGGAAATAAAACCTGCAGAAAATATTTGTTTCTTGCTCAAAATTTTGCTCGGTGACCTATCTTGATGTTTTGCATGCACGCACCACTCACAATGGCACTTCAAATATAAACGTTTTGGGGAAAACTATCTAGTAGAATTTCCTGTAAGCCATAAATCGCATTTTCTTTAAATATATTTAATTCTACTAGATAAATTTTCTCCATACTGTCTGAAAAGTTAAAAAAATAGGGAACTTTCCAACAAAGAAATAAAAATGATAGATCACCGAATTAGTTTTTCAGATAATTTACAAAAACTGAAATTTAGTGG
The DNA here is from genome assembly GCA_019787425.1 of Platygyra sinensis. Classification (NCBI taxonomy): domain Eukaryota; kingdom Metazoa; phylum Cnidaria; class Anthozoa; order Scleractinia; family Merulinidae; genus Platygyra; species Platygyra sinensis. The sequence continues at coordinate 17,660 of JAHPZR010049693.1, read as the reverse complement.
ACGTTTCTGTGGACCTTGTGCGTTGCCATGGTAACTGATATGACGTCACAAGTATCCTCAAAGTATAGCCCAGCAATAGAGTTGCAAGGAGACATATAGTTTGCCCTCACCATAAACTATCCTTCTTTGTAATCTTCCATCGTTTCACAAACACTGCAGCAACAAAAAACCCTTTCTAGCCTCCTTAAGCTTGCTATTGTGGTATCCAGGCCGCGCCCGCGCGACATATGTATCAATATTTCGACTTCAGTCAGAGAGGGGTGAAGGAGAAGCAAAATGACCTTTGTTGTAATATATTTGTGAATTATCATAAATGCTTAAATGATACTTATCATTATTATTAAATAATTGACAATGTTCACTCACATTCTGATGATTTTGAGTTAGTGACACAGGCATACTAGAAAGGAGTATTGACGAAATCTTTTTTGTAGGTGATCGACTAGACAAATTTTTGGAAAACAACTTAACACTTTGTGATGGACTAGCAACATTGTTGGACAACGACGATCCTCATGGGAAAAAGAAATGTTGGAAGCACCTTGCACAATATTTTCGAGTTAAAGAGAGCAAAATCACCTGTCGGCAAAGAAGTCCCACAGAGGATTTATTTGACTTTTTAAAGATGCAAAAACCTACAGAATTCACGATTGAAAGTCTTAAAGAGGGCCTAATTTCTATTGACCGAAACGATGTCATTCTAGAGGTTTTTAAGAAACATCAAGATCTGGGTAAGTTATAGTCTCCTTCGCAGGCGATGTTTGGGCTCGTCACGCAACGCGCTCCCTCCCCCACTGGCGCGTTGTGAAACGAGCCCAAACAACGGCTGCTCAACAGGATCGTTTGTATGTCAAACGTAACATGGCTACGATATGTTGTCTAGCTTTCTAACAGTACCAGTATTTGACACTTGTGTTGCACTTAAAGTGATTACTCGGAAATAAAAGTTACCGATGAATTTTTTGTAACTTTCCCTGAATGTTCTCTACCAAGCACTGTTTCGAAAAATACAATAAAAATGATAGGTCACCATTCTCGTTTAAGAGATGTGATGGGCCAATCTTATCTCATTTATGCCTGTACTCGTGCTAATCGCGTATTATTCATCGGTCCACGTTACATTTTGCGGTAGCTCGAAACATAGTTTATTAAAGTAACACTAGGGAAAAAAACTTGACAGGTAGAAAATGTCGAGCATATAGAACAATGTCATAAAAAATTTGTGGAAACATCACACTATTTAAAACGACGTGGACGTAAAGCGTTCGTAGAGTCGTAATTTTTGCCGTCATAATTTGCATCTCAGAGTAACGGTTTCGTGCACTCTTTTACCTATATCTTTTTTTCCTTCCGATAAACTTTGTTAGTTTTCTTTTAAATTAAGGAGGACAATATGCACACTATTATTATGCAATAAAAAATATAGGTCACCATGCTCGTTTAAAAGAAAACTAACATTTATTTCGCTATCGAGCTTAGCTTGAGGGAAATTTCTTTCGTTGTGTACATACGTGCATGCGCTAATTTGCGCGCGCTAATGACGCAAAAATCGTGCGCAGTAGGGATGCGCAATGCAATACTGAGGAATCACCTTAATGTGATCTCTGCAGTCCGATGAATGAAGCATTCTGAAATGGAGCCGAACGTTTCTGCCCTCGAGTGCAGATAACCTGCCAAACTCTTTTAAAAACCACCATTTTAGCTCATTCCTTTGAAGAGTTGGAGTGAATTATCTATCCTTCTTTATAACATAGCTATATGCTAGCGCGCGCTCTGATTGGCTAATTTTTTATGAAAAAGAAATGGATGGTTCAGGCTGACGTCGTTGTCGGTGAAATTTCTTGCCAGCAAAAGTTTTTTTCTCGAAACTTTTTCGAGTAAAAACTGTAATAACTTTAACTGTTACTAATGGCTAGTATTATCCAACATTTGAGTTAGGGTTTCTTGATGACTTTGAAGATTTAGAAAACGTGTCTGAAATGGTTGCAAAAACATCGGAAGCGTTGAAACATCAACAAAGCAAAAGTGCTACCGGTGAAAACAACACGTGCACCTGCACTTGCACGTGTAGTGAAAAGTGCTGCCAGTGAAAACAACGCGTGCACGTACACGTGCAGAATTTGCAATTTGATCAGTGTAGAAAAGTCGACTTTTCAGCGTGAAAATTGTCTTGCTATGTTATAAAAGCAATGGGCAATATCTAGTGTGCGTCCATCAAATTCGGAAAGCACTTGGATAGTTGGGAGAGCACTTAGGTAGCTAGAGATGCTCTCGGCTGCGCCTCGCTCATCTCTTACGCTACCTTCGTGCTCTCCCAACTATCCGCCTACATCCCGAATCGGATGGACACACGCTAGACATTGTCCATTGCTTAATTTCCGTTCCGGTGTACTGAAACTGAACATTTTTTTACAGATAGTGAATTGACTGATGAAACGACAGTGGAAAGTCTGTATGACAGTCATCCACAAATCATTGGAGAGATGGCAGTACTGCTGGACGTGAATAAGTCTGGCAAGAAGAACTGGAGGCAGTTAGCTGACTGGTTTGACGTGCCAAAAAGTGATTCCCAGAACTTTGGGAAATCCATACATAATCCAACCAAGGAATTACTTGATTATATTACGAAATGTTTGAACCCTGAGATGACCGTTGGATATCTACAAAGCAATTTGGAAGATCTTCAAATGCAGGGAGCATCGAACGTACTTAGGAATAGCAAAGAAGGTTAGTTCAAGTTATTTGTAATCTGAAATTTAGTACCTTCACACACTAAAATTTTCGCGAGCTCAGATATTTTGCGACACGAACCTGGGTTGGCATCTGACCTGGATTGAGTTACACGAAGGCAGTAACCCTTTTGCAGGCAAATGTTTGTGCGCATTTACATGGAAAAAATTAGTCAAGCCGTGTCAGCCCCTGGTAACCCTTGTTCAAACCCGGGTTGACCCGGCTAGAAGGGGTGATAATTGCCTTATAAATACTCTGCGTAAAACCAACCTCCGTTGGTATTTTCACTCAAATAGCCATGTTTGTTTTGTTTCTACATCTTTTTTTCAATCACCATTCAAGCCCCCGCTATCTTATGGTTTTGGTCAGTAGAAAAGCTGGGCCCGTGTCTCGAAACACCCGGTAACTTAACGGGCCCGAAATCATATTTTGAAATCAAAGTCTCAAGAAAAGTAGGGTGTGTTCTGACCACTAATGGAGTCCATTTTGTTTCTTTAGCTGATTACTTTTACTCTACAATTTTTAAAACTTTCAAAACTCCCATCTAGAATAGAAAACAAACAGCTTAACGGGCCCGGTAATTACGGGGTGCTTCGAGAAACGGGCCCCAGAGCCTTTTTAGCAGTCGTTGTCAATGATTCAACCCTGGTTACAAGTCAACCTGGGCTCTTGTAAAGAGGTCCTTACACTTCGCGATTTCCTGCAAAGGAACTTCCAAGTAACATTAGGTTGATTAAACCGTTGGCGTTTTCAGCTATAATGTCATCAATTCGTAAAGTAGCGTTTTTGACAATTCTTCCACGAGTGGTCGCAAATTAATTTTTCCATTTGTATAGGTAATCAATGATTTCGAGTACAATGTTGGATAAGTAAGCACGAGTAAATTGTTTCAGTCAAAGATTACAAAAAATAGGTCCGCGATGCGTACATGTGTGGGCATTACGAGTCGATTGTTTACTGTAACGTAGAATTGGGAATCCTGTAGATTTTCCTGTAAGTTGATTCAGTTACAAAAAAATGATTCACGTAACACGAGTTAGTAGGTGTTTCGCTAACGTGTTCAATTTTTAAGGAAATGTTAAAATGGGGACCGGATATATTGTTGGGGAAGCCTGACCAAATTGCTGGGGAGTTACCTGCAATGGACTAGCATCCCGTCCAGGTGAGTAGAAATACTTCTAGCTGCTTCATGCTACAGAAACGGGGATAAGCTCGGCAAGCTATGAGTCAGTCGGTTTCCAACGCTTCACTTTTTTAGATAGTAGGAGGGCGGGACAGATATATTACTATCCTCGTTGGAGCAAAATTTCACGTTTGACTCAAAAAGCCAGGAAAGGGCACTTTAAGGTAGTTAAAAATTGGAAAAATTTTTCTCGGGGGAGCATGCCCCGGACCCCCTAGAAGCTTGCGCCTTCGGCGCTCGTTTTGCAGTAAACCGGTCAACATTTTTGCTAGATCCGCGCCTGTAAAACCTTTACAGATACAAGTTTTACCCTCGTTTTGCAAGGGAGTTTGTGTGAGTATTAATAACAATACAAAAGAGTATTAATGATTGTCAGAACGTTCCGTTTAATATTCTTGTTGTTCCTGTCAGCTGTGTTTCAGCAGTAGTACTTAAGAGCTTACATAGAAAGCAAACCGGTTTTTTTGCTTAGCCCTTTTTTTCAGACACTGGTCAACCTCTCCATACATGAATCATCAATGATAGCTCTGCTTTTCTATCCTGTCCCGTTATTGAATCGTTCCACCAAAAGAACATTAAAAAAAGGAAAAATCAATTATGAACTGATATCAGAGGGGTAAAACTAAACTTTCAGTTTTTCTTTGAATCATAGTGGAGCTTTAGCGAAGCTCCATACTTAAGAAAAATTGGTAACTCATCAAGCCGAGAAAATTTGGTTATGACGTCAGCGTACGAGCGAGCGAGCGAACGAACGCCGTCCGTACAGACTCTGGGGGTGGAGGAGGGGCGTCTCGTGGTAAGGCTCACGGGGGATCTAAGGAATGCCATCTTTCTCGGCGGGATTTGTCAGAAAAAAAAGACTCATTTGTATTTGTTATGTCAACAAACGTTCGGGGACGTTGATCTAACGTTTAAGATAGAGTTTATCTGAAGCACAACATGAAAGAGAACGACACAGAGCAAGAATTAACAGCCGAAAAAGTGGCGAAGATCGCGAAAGAGCGTCCGCGGCCAGGGCAAGAAAGGAGGCGAGATAGTACTGAACACTGAACAATGTCGTGATTGAATCGAGTCAGGGCTAGAGAAAGGAGATGAAACAATACGAACAATGCCGTGAGACAGGCGAGTGAGAGCTTTAGAAAAGAAATGAAATGCTCGAAAAAATTGACTCAGAAGACTACAGAACTTCGCGCGTCGAGATATTATATGGCAGCTGTGCAAGGAGAGCATGATTTCATCAGGTGACCAACAAGAGAAATCAAACGTGTTTTGCGTGTTAGAGGAATTACAGGAAGGTGAACACAGGGGGAAAAGTCGTTAATTCGTTGGTCTATCGAAAAGATTTGTTCAGTTCAGTCTTCGCAACTTTTGCTGGAAGTTCTGGCGATAGGATTCACACTGAAGTGAACTGCCAAATTGTGGTAAGCGACTTTGTTACATAGAAACGTTTTGCGTTTTCCATAAGAAATTATGTCCAGTTGCTTCAGCGATATAAGTTTAAAAAGTTAATGTTATATCTTCAATAGAACGTTTAAAGTGTCCTTGGATTTTCTGATTGGAACCATGCTGTGAGAAATGTGATACATTTCCAAAGACTAGAGTTGTTGTTGAATATGAATACAGTATATGTAAGCGTAATTTCAGGGTATTGTAAACCAAGCTTAAGTAAGTTTTTCTGTCGTTTTTCGCCCTATACCCAATTAACCTCTCCATAAAAGTAATAAGCTGTATTCGTGAATACTTCAAGGAAGTTTGAAGTCACACACGTTTGTTTTAGTAGGGAACAGCCACTCGGAGACTGCTATAATTCTTCTTATGTTACACAATTTGAAGAGGAAACCAATCCGTTTTAATTTGCTGTTTGAACAGCTTTAGACGCGGCATCTGAAGATGATTATGTCGACGTCTCCCCGTCTCTTATTAAGTATATTTAATACTTTAGGTTAGCTCTCTTTTTCGTTAATCTTAATTACTGCAGTGTTTTTATGTTAGTTTATTCAAGACAAATAGAAAACATGTACCGTGTTTCTATCGAGTTATACAAACACGCAGTGGAAGTTTGGGAGAACGAGAAATGCTGTGGGAACACGAGCCGCAGGCGAGTGTTTCCACAGCTTTTTCGAGTTCTCCCAAACTTTCACGAGTGTTTGTATAACTCGATAGAAACACGGAGTACATGTTTTCTATTTCTTTTAGAAAACACCACGACGAGAAAAAGGAAAAACAACTTGTTAACTTTGACTATCAAAATGTAAATTCTCTTTGCTCGCGCCATCACTAGCGTCAACAGCGCGCGCTAGTTCTGTGTCTCCATCGAGTTATACAAACACGATTTTAACCAATCAGCGCGCGTGCTTTCTGTCGGGACTGTGCTTTCTAATTCATAAACAAATAGATTATTGAGCTCGAGAGTATTTCTATGCGGTTTTGTTTTAGTTGAAGTGTGAGCGACGGCCTGAATGGCCGAATGCAACCTTATCAACCTCCACTAGGACATCGAGACGGTCGCAAATTAATCTAATCTGTTTTTAGTAGATATTCCTTCAATAAGATTTACTTCAAATAACGGCGTGTTCATTGTCTCGACGTATGTGAACGAATACAGTTACTCTTGCGTATCTTCGGAACATTTTATATGATCACTAGTGCGCCTTATTAAAAAAGCGGATCGTGTGCGAATCCAGATCGAATTAGCCCACAGCATAACCTTGAAAGTGCAGTGTGCTGCGATCTGCGCGCCGTCATACTCAGTGTTTAGTTCGTATAATTTCGACATTTTTTCAGTCAAGAAACCGTAAAGTGCCCTTATCGTTTAGAGTCTTCTCGGAAGTTTTCAATTATGTCATTTTCATCACAAATTGTTCCGCTCAACACACACTTTAACACAGAAACCGAAACAAAAAAAAACGTCGCCATTTCTCGTTAGACGAGTTCGAGCCACCTGCATCCGCTAGCAAGTAAACGCGAGGATTAGTGTGCAATGGCTAAACGCAGGCCATCAGATTAACCGCAGTTGCCTTAGTAGACAAGTAGAATTCTGACTACACATTACTGTATATATTGTATTAAGAGGTTGTATTCTCTGTTATTGTTGGATCCACTTCCTAGACGCGTCTCAGTACGCTTGTACTATTCTGGTACAATCGAAATGTCGTTAGATCATCCCCCGTCCTCATACGATTTAGTTTCTAACGCTATTTGCGGGGGACAATGCTAATGTAATTACTTGTATTTCTAATTTTTAACAAAATTTTGTTGTTGTTGTCATGCATACTGCGTTTACAAGTTATAAGGACTTCTTCGTTTTGTTTGTTCAATTTATTGGGTTTGGTGAAATGCTTGGCTGAATTGTCTTTTAACGGTTATCGGGTACAAAACTGGTAAACTATGGCCGAAAAAATGTCTGCAAAGCTGTCAGCAAAATAATGTCCAATGCTTTAGCACCAATAATTATTACCGGGGCGAGTCGAAGGCTGGAACCGGTCATAAAATGCTGTCCGTTCCTTTCGTTTTTTCAACGTCATCGTTTCCAGGGCCCCACTTTCTGCTGTGACAAAATCGTTGTCATAGTAACTGTATCTGCCATTTTGAGAAAAGCACGTGGCAGTGAAGGAGTTCAAGACAAAGATTATAACTTATTTGGGAACGCCGCATAAGTTCATTGCAAAGCGCTATAGACGTGCCCGTGAACCAAACAGAATTTCACTGCGATTTCTAAGACGTCTCAAGAACAAGAGTAGCATGTTAAAAAAGTTTCTCTTTAAAAGGATTTCGTCGATTCTTATACCGAAGTCCTCAAAGCTGTATCGCCTATGTTAAAATGGTTAGAAAGCTTTATATTACATATTATAAATGTAATCATAAACACAATCCAAAGATATTTTATGTAATTAAAGTGACTGTACCCAAGGAGACTTATTTGTTGTCTTTCAGTAATTCTCTTTTATCACACGTACGTGATAATGAAACTAAAGTGTAATTGTAAAGCACGTCGATATTTATCATTGTTTTCTTGTAATAGCGAAAGTCATAGACTAATTATTTGAATTTCAAACTAAGTACAGATGTCGGGAAGAATCCTGGACCTACTCAAAACAACACTGATTCTCATGAAACAATAATTAAACCGTGCAGCCGTAGGCTGGGCGGTTTCTTGCTCTGCCTTCGGTTTTTTTTTGTCGTTTTGTCGGTTACTAATCCCAAACCTCCGCGGATGATGTCATTATCAGCCAATTACAGGCCATTTCTCGGGTGTTTTTGTCATATCCCCCTCAGGAGGGTTTTGTCAAGTTAGCGAATTAACTGTTTAGAGAAAAAATGGCCGCCGACGGGAAAAATGTTTATTTGGTCAAACTTGGGCTAAAATCCTTCGGCGATGGGCATCAGGACATTTGCAAGGATAAAGCATCTATTTGGGACCAGCTGCTGGCTACTAAGGCTGAAATTATCCAGAGTTAAGCTGTATTTTCGTTTTGCATGCGAAACAAAAGATTTTGTAATCTGGAATTTTTGTTTCCATATCTCAAACCGCCCTCTCCCTATTCACGTACACTCGCATGAAATTTCTAAGTTTCTTGACACAGAAACTTAGTTTCTGCTCAACAAATGTTGTCAAAGTGCAAGTCTCTTGAATTTGAAAGGAAAAATTTTTTCGATGCGACGAGGTGGATTTGAACCCGGCGTGCCAGCACAGCAGTCTTCTACCCTAACCATTAGACCACCGAGGAAACGCTACCGACGGGTGGTTCCATTTAAGAACGTTCGCGCCCATTGCTACTGCGCATCTCTAGTGCGCACGCTATTCATTGCTCACGCGCGTGCCACGTCATTTTCAAGCGCGCGCACCGAGTCGAAAACTCAACAAAATATAGAGCTGATGACCTTTGCGTTAACTTTGTGTGCGAATATTTTTGTTGGATGCTCGGTGACCCCCACTTTTTTTTCGGCAGATCAATTCCTTTTCTGATTCTTTCCATTATACTAAAAAACAAAAAAAATCTGTACGTGGGAAGTTTTAATTATTTCTCATATACTATTCAAATAGGGTCGAATTGGTACATGGATACAGGTGTGCGTAACTTAGAAGTTGTATTTTTTAAGGCTAATTCTAGCTGATTTAATGGCATATGTAGCAAAGATCTATCAAATAGGCATATATATGCTGTGTTAAACACACATAACTTAGATATGATTCTTCAACTTAAATATATGCCGATAGTAATGAATCCGGCCAGAATCGCCTCAGTGGCTGGAAATCCTAGAAATGCTATGATCTGTGATGCTCCTTATCTTCAAAACGAGTTCGGTGACCCCCGATTCTTTTTCCGTTTTTCATCTAATCTTATCATTTTCTACCTGCAGTCAAAGTTTTAAAAAAATCTGTACGTGGGAAGTTTTTGGGCGCGAATGTCCTTAAGTACCATATCGGAACCCGAACGCAATAAAGAAGCTAACCATTAACCCTAACCCTTATCAGTATTTTCAGTGCTTAGGCCTATAATTAGTATTTACCTTGTGTATGCATCACAAGGTATCCAAGGGCGGTTTGAGATATGTAAACAAGTCCTTACCATCTTTTAAATTGTTTCCGGGTAATGTTTTTTCGCAAAACGTTGTTGCTCAATATTACGTAATGTTTTTGTGAGCGCAAAAGAGTTAAAAAAGCGCGGTTTTAAGTTTTTTTTAAACTTCTTGTTAAGCCTGTTATGCAAAGTGACATCAGTCCGGCGGATATCCATTTCTGGATACATTTTTCCTGCGATGTGATTGGACCAGACCAAACCAAAACAAAACAAGGTTGGCCAAGGAAGACTGGGACCAACTAAATTGCGACAAGAAAATTTTTGTAAAGCGGCGATATTGAAATACACAAAATGCAACCATTAAATCCGTTTGTAGGCAACATTTATTGATAAATTTAAGTTACAACACTTCAACTGACATCTCTTGTTTGTTTTCGCACTCACAAATGGTCTTGCAGATTGTCTCCAACACAATTTTTGCATGAATTGAGGGGCTGACAATTCGAAGCGTGGCTGGGAAAATATGCGCCGCCACCGCGCCGGTCTACTTGTTCCCTGAGAATTTTTGGATGGACGAAGGATTTGTAGACAAACGAGACTCTCTATTTACAATCCTATTTTGATACATTCTATGTAGAGCTTTCTCCACATCTTGCAGTGTGTATGACTTCTTCAGTGATTTGCTAAACATGACTTTGTACGCAGCTCCTCTAGCTCGTGAATACTGTCACGGTCATTTGGTAAATAGCAAGCCAGTGCGTATGGATCGTACGCGCTGTTTTCTCCTTGGATAGTGAATGGTGTTCCGGCAGGAGTTTTAATCTTGAAATGACGATAACTGAAACGTAAAGGACATTTTAATTAAAGCTCTGGAATAAATTAAAATCGTTCCGCGGGTAAAAAGCTCGCTCTACAATAACAAGTCCGGAAATAAAATCAACTTTCATTCAGACGAATTCGGACAGTAAATACGTAGTTAGAATGGTTAATAAACCTATACATATAGCTCCAGAAACATGAGTTCGATTATATAGCTGCAAAAAACATAAGAATCTCTCCAGACAAGCGTATAGTTTTCTCGAAGTAAAGCTACGGCGAAGGCAAATACGATACCCGTGATCTGCACTTGCAAACAGCTCTAATCACAGCCGGACCCGGCGTCGCAATAATTATAGAATGCAAGTAAAGTAAACAACATTTTCACAGTAAACGTCATATTTTGTCCCTCAAAAGCAAATACTTGGAGACCTAGAACATACTTTGCAATATAAATGAGCCAAAACAATTCACTCACACATGGGAAATTATATAAGTGGCAAACCCTGCGAAGCAACATGCAGATAACAGCGGAAATCATCATGCAGACCTATGACCTCTTAAAATTTGCCATAGCATTCACGATCTAACGGCTCCACTCTACTAAAATTCCTCCTTATGATACAACATGAAATGCCCTTCATAAACACGAGTGAAGCGGCAAAAAGGTCGCGTAACCGAACAGAGAACGGCAAATGTACAAATGTCACGAACCGTCGAGGTCGTGTACGCTAGTCAACCTCATAATTTTACACCGATATGACAAAAGGATGAATTTCATCATTATCAACATCAACATTTATCTGAAATCTTGATTTCCACAAAGACGACTACTAGTCTTCAGGAAAGATATATGTTCGCCCATGCGGATAAACGCTAGGAAAATGAAAATCAATGCGATCATAAAGATACGTCGTTTATACGTGGAAGGCCAGGGCATGGAACAACGTGGCAAAATAAAACCATTTCCGACAAAATTATGATCGATACAACTTAGTAAATTCCAATACATCAAAATAACTTTGCGCTTTAAAACTACCACAACGATCATATTAGAATAAGCTTACGCAAAAGACTTCACAGTGGGAATGGCGCCGAACGAAGATACACCATGTCAGATTTCTAAAGCCCGTGCATATGGACTTAACTATCGTGCATATGGAATTTCTTTTGCATAAACAACAGGCAAATTTATTTTAGTTTCTCAAGATAATTTTTTCGAAAGGCAGAAAATTCATTACAAACCTGAAATTTGCGTGTAATCAAAGACAATTCCACTTCAAAGGTATCTCCAACACAACGGTCGACTGCACTTTCAGCGCACATTTCGCAGCTCTAAAGCCAAAGAAGCCTTCTTCGATTCTCTCCACGTGTTCCTCGATTGTCACTTTACTGTCACGCTTAGTCTCATGGGATAGATACAAGGGGCTAAAACGTGAGGGCCGCAAAGAGGATATGAGCATTGATTCTTCTTTGTGAGGCCCAGAGGCCATTTTTAATGACGTCATCAGATATCCAAAACTGGATATTCGCCGGACTAATGCAGTTGGTTTCTCCTATGATTTTGATGCACTCTAAATTATATGAACTTGATTTACAGGCAATAGATGTTGGGGGTGCAGGTGACTGTTTTTTTAGACTCTGTATCACATCAATTATATGGTAATCATAAACAACCATCATTTGCAAGTCTGTAGTGCTGGAGAGATATATAAGAGATCACCCAGAGAGATTTGTTGAGAGCAATACTGAAAATTCATGGCTTAGATATCTGAATAATATGTGCATTCAAGGTACATAGACTGATGCACTTTTTGCTCAAGCAGTCGCCAATGCATTAAATGTTTGTATTCAAATAGTCGAATCCAATCCAGGCTTTTCACCAATTAGGGAAAGATCATTTAATATGACAAGGGGGAGGGGATGCAGATATTGAAACTTGAAGCTTGAAATTTTAGCAGCCCCCCTCGCCAGCGGTTCAAATTTTTAGGAGCCTCCCCCCCCCTCCTCCTTAAATTTAAAGTGTCTATACCGCCAACAGGGTTTTTATAGTTATGGTAGCTCTATACTGTGTAAAAAGGTATTCTAAGAAAAAAATTGGATTCTGAGATTTTAACGCCCTAATATATCGCCTTAAAGTTCCCTCTTCAGCCACGCCCAATGAAGTTGACCGTGAGTCAGTGCAGAAAAGAGCCTGGGTTTCTGAACGGGTCGTGACGTCAAGTGAGGAATCAAGAGATCCTTCTAGTTTAGGTAATTGTTGTCTCAGTAGTGGTGAGGAGTTTTCCTCGCCAAAAAACAAACAAATCGAAGTTTGCGAAGCAATGCGGTCGTCAAGCAAGCAAAATAAAAGCATAAAGCTTCGAGATATTCCTGAAGTGACGTCATTCGTCACCAATCTAACATTACGCGGTCATCTTCATTGGGCGTGGCCAAGGCGGGAAACTTAAAGCTTGATTTTATGGCAAAAAGCATCGGAATTCACTTTTTTGGGTTTGAAGACATTTTTAGATGTTATAGAGATGATGAAAACCTAAAATAAGTTTTTGGCGGTATAGACACTTTAAAAAAGATCACTAGACTGTATTAAATTTATTTACCGTTATTGTCTTCAGTGGTTTATACTATGACAGACTTGAGATCCAGTTGTGATGAGATAGTTCCCTGTTGAGTTCTTGAGTATTTATTGTCTTAGAATGCCAACCTTTACTCCGATGCTTCACACATAGTTTTCATGGTAGCGGCTCATCCATGACCCAACCCTCCGGCCAGATCTGGAAAATTGGCATGTCTTTGTTTCCGTGGTCTGAGGTAGCTCAACTGTAGAGTCTTCATCGGTATCACTATCACCATCGCTATCACTATCCGTGGTCTGAGGTAGCTCAACTGTAGAGTCTTCATCGGTATCACTATCACCATCGGTATCACTATCCGTGGTCTGAGGTAGCTCAACTGTAGAGTCTTCATCGGTATCACTATCACCATCGGTATCACTATCACCATCGGTATCACTATCACCATCGGTATCACTATCACCATCGTATCACTATCCGTGGTCTGAAGTGGCTCAACTGTAGAGTCTTCATCGGTATCACAATCACCAATGACAGCTAAGATATCGTCGTCATCCGAGTCAGATTCCTAAACAGAATCACTCTCAGGGTCAGCTGGCTTGTCTTCTGAGGTGGCCTCCGTTGTTATTTCTAAGATAGAAATCTGCGGTGATCCTCTTCAATTTGTCTGGTTTCTTGCCATCAGATGGAAGTTGGTGTTCCTCGAGGTACTTGTCCAGCTCTCTTACTTTCAGTTTGCTCAGCTTACCAGATTCAATTAAATCAGACCAGTTGTAGTCCTGGTACTGCTTGCCTTCTTCAATGGTTCGATTCAATCTTCTCTCTCTTTCTCTGATACTAGCAACTGTTGCTAGCTGTTCCAAATGCTTAACATAGCTAACAACATACTTCTCTTCAACACAAAATTCTTCAGAAAATGTTCTCAGACAAGGTGATATTAAACTTCTTCCACATTCCATTTAAATGCCCTGGAATACTTAGTGCAAAAAGATGCTATGGACAACAAAGAAACCGTTCAGTATTACATAGCATTACTGAAAACGAGGAAACAAATGAAAGCTGTACCACCAAAAGGGGAAGATCAGCCACCTGAAGATCAATCATCCGGCGATGAAACCGACTTGGCAGTCTGCAATCAAGGGGTCACAGAACTGAGAACTACCAATACTTGATTGATAGATATAAGCTGAGAAGAAGCTTGTACGTTCAAACTGGCATCCAGTAAGAAACAAACAGTAACATTTCTTGGTACAGAGTCATCGTTTTTATAGTTCCCGTTAGCAGATTTTGACATCTTGTTGAATCAATGTGGTTTTGTCATAAAAAGTTTGAGCATTTCTAATTTTTGAATTTTTTTTGGGATGAACTAGAGTGTAATAATTACTGAGACCACATTTGTTATATCTGTAAACCACGTGATATAGCCGAGTCGCACAGGTCATTAAATTGCTGAGTTGAGAACCATGCGATCTGTATGATGATTTTCGGAGCCCCCCTCCTAGCCCAACAATTTTTTTTCAGATCTCCCCTTTTGGGTGTGTAAAAATTCTCGGAAACCCCCTCAATATCTTCATCCCCCCTCCCTTTGTCATTAAATGACCTTTTCCTTGCTACTGTTAATCCGGTTCAGGGTTTCTCAAAAGACCCGGTAACTTAACGGGCCCAAAATCGTATTTTGAAATCAAAGTCTCAAGAAAAGTAGGGTGTGTTCTGACCTCTAAAGTCCATTTTGTTTCTTTAGCTGATAACTTTACTGTACAATTTTCAAACCTTTAGAAACTCCCATCTGGAATGGAAAACAAAACAGCTTAACGGACCCGGTAATTACCGTGAGCTTCGAGAAACAGGCCCCAGGAAAGAAACAGCTTGTCCACAATTACCATAGGTCATATTGATGAATGCCACTATGCATCAACCACTCCGTTACAATCAAATGCCTCCATTTCAATGTATAATCAATCAACAATAGCCCAGTTTCGTATTCCCGGCCGCACTGGGACGAGTTGCGTAAAACGCATCAAAATGAGGCTAATGCGGGGTAGAAATGAGTCGATGAGAGTTCTAGAACTGGTGAAGCATTTCTGTTGTGCTTTGAACCGCACAACTGGTACCCAGAAAACGAAAAATGTTGAAAAACATCCGGAACTGGCAAATGTTAGATGTTTTCCAAACCCTCATGCAGGACATCGCAAATAACTATTGTACGAGAGCGGCGTATGCGATGGATTGCAGCCTGTCACCTGGGCAGTTCAAATGTTACGAGGCTTACCTGAATATGTTCAATTCATTTCGAAGGAGGCCCTGGCCTGACTAAATTGAATCCCGTTCCCTCAGTAGTTTCATTCCCACAACATCTTCGGCGAAACCTCCGAAATGTCATACTGACCCCGAGGAGGGACGTCGAAAGCAGTGAAAGGAAACACCACAGACCTTGAGGAGTAAGAAAGTGTTTACCTCCAGAAAAAAAAAAAAAAAAAAAAAAAAACACGCTAATAGGCTCGAAGGACGAATATTCTGCTTTTGGAGAAACCTGGCCCCAGTTGTTCAAAGGCTGGATAACGCTATCCACCGGATAAATCACTATCCAGTGGATAGCATGGTTTTTTTTGTCAATACTTATCCACTGGATAGCAATTTATCCGGTGGATAGCGTTATCCAGCCTTTGAACAACCGGGCCCAGTACTCCATATTGTCGGCCCGTGTACTTTGATGCCGAGGTCCAAACTGATTTAACAGCCTCCGAAATAGAAGTAAGCTCAATGGCAAGTTTGTGAGCTTTTACAGACAATCCAACAGTTCTTCGCGACGCTTATTCGCAACACTGATTGTATTAAAGTACTTTTTCAACTCAGTAACTTTTATTTTGAGGAAATTACGTTTAACTGAGATTGTTTCTAAATTGTAGATGAGAACAACATAAAGCTGCAAGTACAGCATGTGGCCCTTGGTCCGCGAATAAAAGTTGTAATCTCGAATATTTTACCTGCATCAACAAGTAACGAGTTGAAATTTTTTTATGTTTCTTGCAATAGTCTTTAAGTGCAAAGTTTCAGATGGTGCTATTTTCCTCGTAATTCGAAATAAAGTGACTGTGCTCGCAGCTCCTTGGTCCGCGAATATGGTCCTTGGTCCGCGGGTCACGTAAACCGCACGAAAAGTATTCGTAAATCCTCACGAGAATGAGAATTTTAACAAATTTTATTTATTCTTTAGTTTCCTTGATATATCTAAGCTACACTGTCTCGATAGGAGTCATTGCGAGTGTAAAATAAATCTGTTTTCTTTTTGGCCAACGATCTCCCTCCCAAGCCAATTTGTTGTCACGACAATCATCGCGGTCGTGTTCTCGATGCATTAGTTTTCGCGCTCTTTTCTTATTTTTTTTTTTTCATAACCTCGGGGTAAATCTTCACAAGTGTAAACGGTTTATTTTTATGCTATGGACAATTAACAATTAATCTGCTTTGAGAAATGTAAGTTCTCGGGGGTCATAGGTCGCGGACCAAGGGCCTCTTCGCAAAAAGTGCTGATGTTTTTCAAGGGTTGATAAAACAAAAATTTTAAACTCTGCAGCAACTTCTTTCACACCAGAAGAAATAAGTGTCTCTGTTAACTTGTTTTGCTAAAAAACAGGTGCTCTCGTTCAGTTTTATCCGTGTTCAACCTAAGTAAACTTGACAATGTACTTTATGGAGCCGCAAAATAAAACAATTCAAGAAAGACAATTAGACCTACCTGTCACCAAACTTGAATTTGCCGCCTTGAACATCAGCGGGAGCGAAAGAATACTGATAAATTTTTAATCGTACACCTTCGTTTTTGGTCGTATTTTATTTAACGAGAAAATGTGACAATGTTCGGAAAACTCGCGGACCAAGGACCTCGCGGACCAAGGGCCACATAATGCACATTCGTCATAGGCGTACGGGCCGGGGGGGGCTGGGGGGGCTGCCAGTCATAGAAAATTTTGAGATTTTTTGGGCAAAACGCTGATGATTCGGGCAAAAGTACTCGGGAGAAAGCATTCTAAAAGGTAGTCAAGGCCAGGCTTGTAGGCTGCTTTCACTGACGTTTGTCTTGTCAAAACGGAGTTAGGGTCAAATGATCTAACGATCCACAATTGCAGGTATTCTGTTTTGGAAAAGCCATATCAATTAAATTTGTACCTTGGGAATCCGCGATGTTATTTCCATTAGCGACAAAAGGATTAAAGCAACGGACGACCAAGATGGGCTCCTGCCAAAACTTATGTTTTTCTGGTGGTTCTGAAAAGATCCCTTTTGAATGGCTCCGCAAAGTGCCGGTATAAAATTTTCCTGAACTTCTCGTACGAGGAGCAGCTAACTGTTTCTTTTATAAGTTTCTGATTTTACCAGGCTGTCGATTGAAGTCATAGGCTAGGAATATGCAATGTTTCAAAATAACTACAGTGGAATCCTGATTTCTCGAGCCCTCAGTTTTTCGATCCTCCTGATATCTCAAATCAAAAGTCGTTTCTCTCTCCTCAGTCAAACGCCACAATTTCACGAACTGTCCGATTTTTAAAAGCAATTTTCATCAGTTCCCTTGAATGAATACAGGAATGATAACAGTTTCATTAGACGTGAGAATTGGGAACGTTTTTGTTTTTACTGCGATTCGAGTGCGTGTATACAACTAACGCTTTCGGGCAATTTGTAATTTTTTTCGGGCAATGCGGTCACCGCCCCCCCCCAAGTCCGAAGGTGCCCGTATGACATTCGTATTGCCGCGAAATATTTTACCCCGCATAAGCCTCACTTCCGTTTCTCGTTCTTTGCTCGGCCCAGGGTAACCGGGAATACGAAACTCGACTA
>JAHPZR010049690.1:17500-24113 GCA_019787425.1 Platygyra sinensis | reverse complement strand
AAAATAGTGAATGAACTTGACCGGCTGGTGAGTGTAGACAAGAAAGGAGACCAGGAGTACAAGAAACTCTTCAAACAAATGTAAGACATTCTGCTGATAACCTTCGCCGTGTTGGCAAGTTCTCGCATGAATGTCAGATTGGTTTAAAGTGAATCAGTCAATCGACATTATTACGATAACAGCATAAATTCTTGCGCACTCGTTGGCTAATTTTTATCGTAAATAAGCGGACAGACACATGAATTTATGATTTATGCGATGCGGCAACGAGCGAGAGCGATCATTTTGACAGTTTGTTATCGTAAAAAACAAACGGACGTCAGGTTTTATGCGTCTGTCTTGTTATAGACAATGGATTTAGTCATAACATTGTCAAAGTAGTCTGTGGTGACAATGTTATGACGAAATGCATGATCAATAACAGGACAGACGCATGAAAAACTAACGTCAGTTTGTTAAATCGTCTTTTTTTCTCAAGAATCTTAGCTTGGCTTCTTAATTGAGCACATCACTGTTAGATGGATACCGTGAAATAAAGATTCTTAATTATATAACCAGTAATATTTCAAACGCGATGGAAAGAGTTCGATCACATTTTCAACTGATTGTGCGGAGCGTATTTTTTGTTTGGAAATGCAGTGTAACACTGTTCTGTGTGTTTTGTAATATCTCCTAAATCGAAACTGAACCTAACCGGGAACGAAAGAATGAACTAGTAAGAATGTATGACACGTTTCCAAGTACTCTCACGGTTCTTTTATTTCATCTTGAGGAGTTATTTATGACAAGATCAAAATGTTAATTTCCGTGTTGTGTCCACTCTTCTACGTGATGTCATAGTGATAGTTGCAGATATGTTAATTAATGAAGATATTGATTCATATATATTTGTTCGTTGTTCGCGCAGTCTGTCGGAAAAGTTCAAGGAAGGACTGCTGGTTCCCGAAGAAGGTTTAGCGTTCGTAAGTCGCGTAACGGACCTGCTGGAGTTGCTTCTTGAGTACAGGTGTGGCCTTGTGGTTTAGTTAGTATGAATTAAACACAGTTGAACCCCGCTATTTTAAACTTAAAACGAAAAAAAAGTTCTAAATAACGTTAGTTCAAATAGCCGACAGTAAATGACTGAAGGGCAAATCCAGGGGAAATAGTTTTGAGTTCAAAACAACAGGGAAT
This sequence comes from Platygyra sinensis, assembly GCA_019787425.1. Lineage (NCBI taxonomy): Eukaryota > Metazoa > Cnidaria > Anthozoa > Scleractinia > Merulinidae > Platygyra > Platygyra sinensis. Next base: position 22,940 of record JAHPZR010049690.1, on the reverse strand, counting down.
TCAAAATAACCGAGTTCACATTAGCCAGGTCCAACTGTACTGATGTAGATTTTAGGTTGCTGCGGTTTTCACAGTTCTGTACTCTAGAAACTTTGAAATGTCTGGCGGCCTGTGGTTGACTCTGCATCGTAGTAACTGACTGACTGTTGATTGCAAGGAAATTTGACAATGGCTGTCCACAATGGAATTGCAATTGTCTAGAGTATTCAAAGATTACCGTGGCACATTATTTGATATTTTTTCTTTTTCTTGTCACTTATTTTATAACTTGATAACGCTGTTGGGAAAAATTAAAGTTTGGTCGTGTTATCTGATACTTCTGTTTCTACAGGAGAGTGTCTGCGGAAGACGACAGAGAGCAGAAAATGAGTTGTCTCGTGCATCTGCTGGTAAGAAAACAAGCGAGAAGTTTTCATTATTTTGCTCTTTTTTCCCAGATGCTATCTAATTTTTCTCTTGATTTGAGACTGCATGACTCACCGCAGTCCTCCTATGAAGCTGAATCTAAGTGAAAGAATGACATATTAAATTAAAAAGTATTACTAAATAGGTCATGAACACATCCAGCCTTACCTAAAGATCTTTATCGTACTTCTTTTCTCGTAGCAAGCAATGGAAGGGATATTGTGTTACATAACCAAAGTTTCCAGAAACAGCACGGTCTTTTAAAACGCTTTACCTCCAAAACCTCCTTTCGACGTTTTTCCTTTTCTCTCATGAGCTTGTCGTTATCTAACTACTGAAAAACGTTTCAAGAAAACCTGAACGTGTGAAGATTTGCCCCTACGTCCTTAATTCTCCAAAACAAGAACATGACTTTTGTTTACGGAGCTTTGTAGTCGCAACTCTGTGTGCTAAATTAAAATCTAATGGCACAACATTTTTTGCGGTCATGCAGGGTTAATTTATCTTTGTCGTGTTGTCCCTTTTAGGAATTTTACCAAACAATCGGACGTGAAGACATGTACATCAGGTATGGAAAAAATACTTCAAATCGTTTTTCTCCGACAGCGAGCAATAAAGTTTCCTTTTCATGTTGTGTTTTCGGGTTTACCTGAATGATTTTGTTTGTTTTGCTTTTTCTTTTCCTCTTTTGTTTGCTTATTTCCTGATACAATCTGGCCACCATCCATCCTTTTAACACTGCACGATTCGAAATCTGAATATGGAGTGTACAGAAGTAAATTCATACAATAAAAATGTCCCACCGCGCAATGACGTCAAAATTTCAAATCAAGCTTTCACAAATAAACATTGCTGCACGCGGAAAAATTTTGAAATCCTTAAATAGCAGAAGCAAAACCCCAGAAAAGAATTATCGACTTGAAATTGCAGAAGTAATTTGAAAAAAAAAGATGTTTTTTGGCCAAGATCTCCTTAAACCGCAACACGAAGTCAAAACGTGGCTTAACAACTGTCAATTGTTTTCGAGGTATAATATCAGTCTCAGCGACGTCCCTTTCCGATAGTTGCTTGTGCTTTTAGTTTTTCCTTATCTCGTCTTGTCACCCTTGCCTTCTTTCCTCGTTTTCCATTATGCACTGCAATTCGTGTCAGACATAATGGCATAATTCTTGAAATCAAATGTCTTTTATTGCATACAGGTGTATCAACAGACTCTGTGACCTTCACGTTGCTGCAGAGAACTTCACAGAAGCTGGTTATACAACCCTGAAACACGCTGAACTATTGAAGGTGATCAATCTTCTGCCGATCAGTAATAAAACTCTTAAGATTCCTCCTCGCTACGCCAGATTAGTAGATTGGTACTAGTATACTAATACAAATGCTGCAGTTTGATTGGCTGAGAAACTCGTCTACAATCAGCAATTATAGTTCACCACTACATTTTCTCCGATTCTTATTGGTTTAAATTGTTTACGTGACTCGATAGTGTTCATCCGCGGAGAGGCACTATCAAATATTTGTTTTAATGACATCAAACTTCCGCGGGGCAACTATCAGTCGATAGTTCCTCGACAGAAACACTCTATCATTTAATTGGAGTGCAGCAGCTAGAGGTCGTTGGCATAATGGCTACCTTTTCTAGTTCTCAAATTTTAAAAGAAAATTAAACACTATAGCATGAAGTTTCCGCGTCATCTCGTCGCCATTATCAAATGCAGATTTACGTTTAGTTCAGAACTGGTATATATATATCTACTTGTTCAGAGCTAGTATATATCTGACCTGAACAACTTAAATCTGCATTTGATAGTATCACACAGCATTGCAAAAAGAGAGAGATGTCTGTGACCGAAGGCTCGATTATCAGCCGCTGCTAGGGAGATGATCCCGCGAGCGGACCCGAGGGAGCGGCAGAAATCGAGCCTACCGGCGCACTTTTTAAACGTTGTTCTCCTTTTCAACAGTGGCCAGAGACTCTTCTGGAAGATTCTCCAGAATCTCTGAAAGATTTCCAGCTCAAGGAAAAGTTATATTTGGATGCTATTGGCTATCTAGATAAAGGAAAGGTAAGCGATCTTTTTTACTTTATTTGAATGTTCCATCTTTACATTTCCAATTTTGCCTGTTTTTTTTGTAGATTTCATGTGATCGAATTATCACCTGCCATCTTTTGTTGCAGTAACGGGTGAAATGCTGCAACCCCGTTCCAAAATTCCATTGGACACCAATTTTAAGAACGATAGCCTGGCAACTTGTTAAAGTTGCTGCAAAATAGAGATTCCCCTTCCCTAGACAATTTTACGGGATAGGCAGTCCCCCCCTTCTCCCATAGCCAGCAGCAATAAGAGTCATTGTTTTTTCCACAACATTTTAAGGGGGGATGGGCGTAGATTAACTAAATATTTTCCTCTTTCAGTGAAACAAAAGGAGGAAGGCAGAGTTTAGGGACTGGACTAGTTTAATGACCTCGCTTACAGATTTTTGTTTGTTTGGTGTCTTTTAGACTTGGGAGAAGGCGATTGAGCTGTGTAAAGAGCTGACAGAACAATACGAATCACTGCTGTATGATTACGTTAAACTTGGCGACATTCTGGTAAAATCCTTAAATTCGTTAATATACGATAAATAGATCATATTGAGAACAAATAAAATATTTCAGTTTTTTTCTTTAGGTTCGTTGTTGTTGTTGTTTTATTTGCTGCAGGCTAAAATGCTCCGGTATCTAAGGCCTTACTTGACCAAAACTGTCATTGTTTGTCTGGGAACTGGACAGTCAGATTCTGTGTGCTGATCTTTTTGTATCGTGTCTTGTCTGAATAGAAACAACAAGCCAAGTTCTTCGACAACATCATGAAACAGGTTCGACCCGAACCAGAGTACTTCAGAGTAGGATTCTACGGCAAAGGCTTTCCGTCTTCTGTTAGGGTACGTCCTCTGGCAAAAAGAATCATTTGAAGAATATCGAATGAGTTTGCGCTTTTCCATTTGGCGTGAAGGTCGTTCCGATGTTTGTCTCAGTGTATTGTACGCGGCACTACTGGAACATGGTGAATGTTTGTGACATATTTCTGATGTGTTGTGTATGGCTCGACCAATCAAATTATAAGCTTGGAAGAGCGCGGGGTTCACATGACAACATACGCTGGCGAGAAATGTCAACTCCACCTTCAAAAGGTTTTGATTGGTCAGTGCAAACGGACCCCATCAGAACCTTTGTCAAAACGTTGTCAACGAATGGGCAATGGAGCTGTGGAAATGCTAGCTCGTGTGCAACTATTAAGTCAACATTACCTTTTATAAACACCTATATCTTGACATGATTTCGCTGTCCTTAAGAATTTTGTATGGGTTTGCTTTCTAAAGTCCTTTCCATCTTTGCACGAAGTTGCATTTTGACTGTCATAATTTGTGCATGTATCATAGAGAAAGCAATCTTTGATATTTTGTTGTACTAAGACAGTTAACTCTCCTTTGCATTTCAGAACAAAGCGTTTGTGTATCGAGGTCAAGAGTATGAGAAAATCGGCTCGTTCAACCAGAGACTAAAGGCACAGTTCCCGGATGGTCAAGTAAGGAATGATTTAATTCTTATTCACGTGTACACATTGTGAGAAGTTCACTTAACGGGGGTATACGTGAAGGCTGGTTAACAGCCTTTCTGCCAATACCCTACAGTAACTCGGTCAAGTTTCAAGCAGCACTAAATCTCTATGCTTATTTCATTAACCACTGTTTGGCGGTTTTGTTTAAATTTTTGGGTAATTTTTGGGCATTTTTGGAAAGAGATATTTTTTTCTCAAAGGATAGGATAGGTTAAATTGAGGAAAATATGAAATGTTGAAAATTTGATGGATTTGGAAAATTGAAATTTGAAGTGAAGAATTAGTAGATGAACACCAAACAGTCCAAACAGTCCTGGGGCTCTCTTTTGGGGGGTCAACTTTCCGGTAGTGTTTCCAACTCATTTTAATCCTAACAATTCCCTTCTATTATTACTTCAAATTTCACTGCTATTCATGTGTACCCCGCCTTAAAAAAGCCCTTAAAATCGAAAATAAGTATATGTGCCTATCCGTCTATCGTCAATACATTGTTTAGAAACGTTTCAAACCCGCTAAATGAATTGTTCTTTTTTAGATGATGGACAAGAACACGCCTCCAGAGGATGATATACTGGAATCTGACAAACAATGTATCCTCTGTTTTACTTTTATTGTTTTAATGTATTGTAATTTAATGAAATGTTAAAACGGTAACTTAAGACCCCGTTCACATATTTTTTAATCCGCAACTTTTTGCTTTTCGGATTCAAAAGTTTCCCCGTCCACATGAAGCGTATTCAAATCGAATTTGCCTCGGTGCACACGCATCGGATGGTATCTGGATTCACTCCATAGAACTAGGTCTGTACGTTGTGCCGCCATATTGATTTCTTGTTCTCGGTAAGAGACTGGACATAATTTTGCTACTTTATCGGATGCAAAAATATCCGGCTTCGCCGTCCAATCGTTATCGGGTTCATTGCGGATTTATTTTTTCCACTCTGGAGAGCGGATTCAAAAATAGCTGGATTCGCTACCAAATTCGCCGGATATCTGTGGGTACTCAAACACTTCAGTGTAGTTTAACAGCAGAGCCAATCACTTTCTTATCGAAACTGACAACTGGAATGAACTTTTACAAAATAGCGACCTGGTATCTCTATCTCTATCTCTATATCTCTTCGTGCCATAAGGCACATAAGGCTTTGACATTCTTTTTCCATCCACTTCGGTTTGCTACTAAAGCTCTGACAGTCGTCCATGATTGCCACCCAGCTACTCGTCTTTCGTCTTCAACCATTCTCCTCCATGTTGTTTTTGGTCGGCCTGGTCTCCTCCTCCCCTCTGGCCTCCACTCCAATGCTGCAACACAGTGCTCCTCTCTGTTCTTCCTCATTATATGCCCGATCCAATTCCATCTTCGGCGTCTGATCTCATCACTTGCTCTGTTCACTCCTGTAGTCTCCTGGATTTGTTGGTGTGAGATGGTC
>JAHPZR010049690.1:5000-12500 GCA_019787425.1 Platygyra sinensis | reverse complement strand
GAACGTGTTATGAATGTGTTTTGTGGAAAAAGGCCATTTCGAGTTACCTTGTGCCTCTGTTTCAAGACGAGTCTTCACAACCTCGTTCCCGGGGCCTTTTCCCTGACTTGGGGGCGGCGCAACAAAAGGCGCCGGCATCGGCTGGTCACATGTCCATCTTACACCCTGAAATCCTGGGTGTAATAAATTAGTCAGGTTTGCATAATCAAAAGTGCCAAAACTTGGATCTGCTTTTAATCGTTCCCGCCCCGCATTCAAGTCATGGAAAAGGCCCTGGGAACGAGGTTGGAGTCTTCATGCAACAACGAGTTTGATTTGCGTGACAGTGAATCTGTAGCGCCGGCGCATGACTCTTTTTTACTTGTTGCATAGGAGTGATTTCAAAGGAACTGTGTGTTCTTGCTCTCTTTCTAATAAAACGTTGGTGTTTTTCTTTCAGATTGAAATCAGTCCTTTACAGAACGCAGTGGAGACTGTGGAATCTAAGAATAAAGAGCTAGATAGGATTATCACTAATCTGTCCTCAGACACATCTCAGAGCATTAACCCACTGAGTATGATTCTCAATGGTATCATCGATGCTGCTGTCATGGGTGGGATAGCCAAGTATGAAGAGGTATGAACCCACCTAAATTTTTGCTAATTTTTTGGGGGTAATATGGTCGCGGACGAAAAAACTTAACAAGCTACTGCTATGGCTGTTAGCCGGCTCACGGCGTTAATGACAATTGACAATCTCTTGCTTTTGTAGGCGTTTTTTGCCGCGGAATACCTGAAAAACAATCCCGGTGATAAGCTTCTTATTGACGAGTTAAAACGCGCCATAGAAAATCAGGTGAGGTTCTTTTGTGATTGGGTATCTCATAACAAGATGGTTATTTACAAAACAGGTGGTACTGTTGACAGTGTGTGCTAATTCAGTTTTGAATTAATATCTGAACTTTAAGTTATTTTTTGGGCGATTGGACTGAGAACTGTTCTTTGTGTAGGTTAAAATTTTGGAGAGGGGACTGAAACTCCATGACGCGTTAGCAACCAAAGACTTACGTCCGTTTCATAACAAGATGGAGACGTGTTTCGCTGAAATGAAAGCTCGTGTCACAGGGGAGGAGAGAAAGGCATCTAGGCCTAAAGATCTGCAGGTTGGTAAAAAATAAAATCACCTCGAATTCTCATTCAAAGTGCAGTTTCTTCAGCTTGTCAGTGCGATATGATTTTGCTTATCACTTTTTCATAGATTCCTTTGCCGCCAATACCCTCTAACCATGCCGCGACACTTCCACACATAAGAGACGGGAGAAAACAGAGCTTGCCTGACTTTGGAAGAGAGTAAGGAAATAAATATGATATTACATCTGAAGGTCAGTCTGTTAGCAGTCTTATTAATTCCCTGATTTGTTTTACATCAGAAGTATTCCTGTGACAAATCCAAAACAGAGGCGTCAAAGCGAGTTCCCGCCACGACGAAGCATGTGGTACGACAATGATGACCAACCAGCCAAGAAGGTGATGAAACTCTTTCTTTCTTGCTTGCTTTTCGATGGATTTTCTTCAAATAAAGAACATTTTACTCTCGCGTTATCTCCCATATTCGCTTCTCCAATAGAAGGAGTAGAAGGGAAAATAAGTAAATTTCTCCAACTGTTTTCTTATTTTTGTGGCTTTTCGCTGCGCTTGAATAAAAACTTTATACTAATTGCATACCTCAACTTTGAGATAAATCTTGTCTTTGGTACCGCAGTATTTTTCCCCCTCTCCTTTACAGACTTTCTTTGCTGATGGTGCTTGACAGTCATGTGTAGTAGTAACGTTGCATACTCTGATATCGTCAACCAAACTGATAGCTTTTGGAGTATTCGAGCTTTTTCTAATTGATAATAAGATTCGGAAACTCCTCGGATTCTTTAGCGAGGATCTTCCAAAAATATTACCTGAGCGGTTTTATTTTGTTGCTCCCACAAATTAAACTGATTGGCGTAATTGTTACTGCAATAAAATTCCAACACCGCTGTTGTGTTTTTGTTGGCAGATTTCTAGCTCAAAGTCCCTGGAAGCTCTTTCAGAAGTAGATGAACTTGCTCCGCCAGTTCCAAAGAAGGGCTCCAAATCGGACCTCACATCTGGGATCTCTCCTGAGCCAATACTCCGGAGGCCCACCAAACTTCATCACAGGAGTTCCTCGCCAGCGGGCATGCTCAGAACAGTCACTTCTCCAGTGCAGCCCCCTCATGACAAGTATGACTCACTTGATTTGTCCATAAGACATTTTCGTGAGGAGCCGTTTCAAGTAAAATTTCTTAACCATTTCCCTAGCAGCACCAAGCGATCACCAAAAAACGCCGTTTTTAACCGTTAAATCATTTTGGGCTACCATGACGCAAAATTGGCCTTGGTTTGCTAAAAAAAGGGAATTTTTTTACCTGACAGATAGATTGTCTCAAAATTAGGCACAAAAACGCAGAATATTTTAATTTGGTGCATGCGCATAAGCCAAAATTTGGACTTTCGGTTTTTTGCTGTTCCAAATTTCTTTCTTGTCCCTTTCCTTTCGTTTTTCCCGGCCCGTTTACTCTCGCTACTTTCTGCGTGTCATATTCTTCTGCTGTGATGAGTTTGGTGTGAATAACGCGGGGCAAAGACTGAAAGTGGGTACTTGATCAATAGGGACCTTGCGCAAAACACGACGGCAACGGCAACGAGAACGTGGCCAAACAAAAGGTTTAATGAGCAAAACAATGGCTGTGCACGTGCGTTATAATTCTTGGTACATTTCTTTGCCGTCTCCTGCAAAACAACGACGTGAAATGACCAAATTCTGCGTGGTTTGGAGAACGTGAACCACAACGGCTAATTTTTCGTATTTCTCTTTGGAACTGAACGCATTCGTAGCATATTCAGCTGAGACATGTTTTAATACCAACGAACACACTGAATAGATCCCCATAAATGCAAAATTTCAAAGTAAAATAGAAACCCATTTTTTACTAGACGTCGTCCTCGCCGTCGCCGTCGTTTTTGCGTAGGGGCCATTTTACCGCCAATTTTTGCGCCAAAACAGATAACTACATCAGAATTCCCTTGAAATCCAAAAACGACTGTTGCGCAGATAGATCTATTGTAGCTCTACGATCGACTGATCAAGAATGTTAGGTGACATTTAAATCTATGACGTCACAAGTGGTAGAAAGAGCACGACCATTAAGTAGTCATATATGGCTACAAAGGCGACAAAGGGTTAAAGAAGAAGAAGCCGGTTAAAGCTAACCGAGGATTAAAAGTTAACCGTAGTATTAATTTTTCTTGTATAAAAATGTTTTTTTACTGCTTGTTTTGTTTAGTTTGAGATTATTCAAGTTCAAAACTGAAGGACAGAAAACACGAAAAATCTCACCGAAAAGCTACAAAACTTAATCAAAATTTATATCGAGGTTTGAACAACCTGGTCCAGGGGCCCGTTTCTCGAAGCTCCCGGTAATCACAGGGCCCGTTAAGCTGTTTTGTTTTCCATTCTACAGGGAGTTTCATAAGGTTTGAAAATTGTACGTTAAAGTTATCAGCTACAGAAACAAAATGGACTTCATCAGAGGTCAGAACACGCCCTACTTTTCTTGAGACTTTGATATCAAAATCTGATTCCTGGGGCCCGTTTCTCGAAAGACCCGGTAACTTAACGGGCCCGGAATCAGATTTTGATATCAAAGTCTCAAGAAAAGTGGGGCGTGTTCTGATGAAGTCCAGTTTGTTTCTTTAGCTGATAACTTTACTGTACAATTTTCAAACCTTTTGAAACTCCCTCTAGAATGGAAAACAAAACAGCTTAACGGGCCCGGTAATTACCCGGAGCTTCGAGAAACGGGCCCCTGGCCCGGTAAGTTACCGGGTCTTTCGAGAAACGGGCCCCAGGCCTCTTTCGAAAATGTGTTGTGGATGGTCACGCAACAAAAATTGGTTGCGTGACGATGGAAGGAACGCCGTTTAAGCGAACGGAAAACATGATAGTGTATTTGAAGCACACCATTCACAGAAGCGATAATTACGAATCTATAGCGATACCTTATCTATCACAGAAGCATTAAATTCTGAACTCCTTACCACTCTTTTGTTTTTCTCGTCTTGATAGTGTGATTCTGTAAAAACAGGAGCCATAATCAGGGACGGAGACCGTAAGCGCGCGCCATTTCTAGTATTGGGGTTGGCGCCATGATATGGGACAATTTTTCTATTTTTAGAACAAATTGCGCCATCGCCAGTGGCACACGCGCGTACATTGCTGCGAGGATTTTCGCGGATGTCGCGCAGGGGAAATGGCTTCCGAAATCGTTTATGCTTTGAATTTGGCCCACAACTCAACGCCTTTATGGATGTTGGAATTTTGCTTAAGTATTTTCGCCGTAAGTTGCTCCAGTTTGAGTGAAGACAGTGCCGAATTATGTATGTCCCGCTTTATATCGCTGACCAAGTTGAGTTCCGCTGCTTCTTTTACCTGCTTTTACAAGAACTTCACATTACTCCACTCTAAATTTCACATATGAAGAAGATTAACAGCTTTTTCATAACACAGAAAAAAAAAAACTAGTTGGATATGTTTGGATATGGCAGCGTTAAGGCCCAATAAGTGACAATAGGTTTATTTACGTAGATGCTGCTTAGTTTTGTTTGTATAAAAATCCAATAAATTTTCTGTTGTCGATGAATGAGAGCGTCCGCCGATGCGTGTTTTGCACAGCTAGTAAAACATGACAAAGGACTTCGTACTTTGTGTGAAAACGTACATCGAACTCATATAATATCTCTAGTTTTTTAATATGTTTAAGGTTGACTAATGTTTGAGAACATATTAAAAGCTTAGCTGAAAATATGTGAATACAGTAGAAATAATCAGAAAAGTTACGATGACGCTTTTAATGAACTCGAATAAAGATTTCGATTGAATCAAAACTCCCTGTCTATTTTTTTTCGCAGTGTAAAGTTTCACTATGTCAAGAAACACACATGATGTTAGTAGCCTTTTGGTGAACGTTGGTAAAAGTTGTTGTAGTATCTCAGCACAAAAGACAACGAAACATATCTTTTTCCCGATTTGTTCACAATCTGAAAACACCGACTCGGACTTGAAAGTGCACGCGCTGCTCTATGCAAATGAACTACTCGTACGCGTCAGACTTGCCTTCAAAAACTTTTGCAACCTCACCAAACGAGCAGAAACAACTAGAAACTATCAAGCACAGGTTTTTGTTATGATAAAGCATTGCTTGGCAAACCCACAAATTAACTTGATACCGGAGTAAACAGTTTTCCTACAGAACTTTTCTCTACAAAACAAACACAAAAGTTTACGCGAATAACTAGCCGGCGAGCGGATTTTATTCATTCACAGCAGGAAATTAAAGAAATTCTCGACCCTGAAAAACACACCTTTTCCATTAAATCAGAGGATGAAAGTACATACAAGAGCCCTGGTTCTTCTCTGCCTTGTTCCCTGCCATCGCCCGTGAAAAATCGGCAAGAGAATCTCGCAACTCTCACCATTTCATCACACAACGTGACAACATCCACGCGAGAGCCCAAGACACGTGCGTGGATAAGCGCGGATATATGACGTCAGGATGGCGCAATTTGTTCTAAAAATAGAAAAATTGTCCCATATCATGGGTCCGCGCGCATCCCAAGACTTCCGGTCTCCGTCCCTGATTATGGCTCCTGGTAAAAAGCATTTTTAGTGCTGCTAGTTAAGGACGGTGCCTACTAAATACAAACGTTTTTGTACCAGGTTAGGACCACGCGGAAAAAGTAGATCTTTGCAAGGGCTATTGGAATCCACAAAGAAAAATTGGGGTAGCCACGCATATTTTCCAAATCTAAATCTCAACAAAAATTCTGACAGCCACATTTCTCTGAATAACCAAGGAAAGGATATTTCTTCTCAGATTTCCTTAGAATTCGCCTTTACATACACAAAAGCAACCACACTTATAAAGATCTTAAAACTGCTTCACAAATTGTACAATGAAAACCATTTTCGGTATGTTTTTGATAACAAAATCGTTGCAACAGCGCTTTTAGCGGCTCTGACAGCCTTCCTCTGGTTCAACTAAAATACAGCCTAAATACCTTTTCACCACCAGAAACTAGTCACTTATTTAACAGGCTTGCCTCTTCCATTTCATAACATGAAAAGCAGGAATAGCCACTCGTTTTTGAAGTTATTAATCGTTTTAGAGAACTTTTTTTGTGCCATTCCTGTCACCTCCCCAGTTAATAAACTATTTGCGTATCTCGCAGTGGTTAGCGATATGCTGCTATTCTAGTATCCCTGCTTTAAGTACAGGTTCATTATACTTGATTTGGTTACAGTAGGAAATTTTGCTTACATTTCATTCGTGTCTGACTTGCTAGCTTAGTGGATAGCGTCAATGTCAACTTCAGCGTGCACGCGTAAACTAAGCCTTGCGTGATACGCAGAACGTGTGCGCACGAATAAAAGTAGGCACTGTCCTAATTTACCACTTCCTTCTTCATCTGTTTCAGTGGAGAAATCTCCCCTGCTCTCCCTCCTAAGCGCAAGAGCATAGTGGTCTCCAATTCTACTATTAACGGAGCAGGCACTGGAGAGGAATCCAAGGTCGTCCCACCTCCCACTAGAGAAGACAATCTCCCCGCCCTACCTCCCAAGAAATCTGTTTCTCGGATGTCAGCTGAAATTAATGGCCCTCCAGTTCCAGAAATACCAAAGGTAAGAAAATTCCTTTAGTGCTACAACGGTTTATCGCAAATGGAGATGCCTTTGTTTGTTTGTTTGTTTTGTTTCTATTTTTTGCGCGCAAGTAATAGCTGACCTAACGGCTGCACACGCTATTACAACTTAAGTATGTCTAGCTAGTTTGATTGTTTTGTGCCCTAAATCGGTAGCATTGTTGTTTACTTCCTAATTGGAAAAACAAATAGCACAATTGCTCAACCGAGCGCTAGAACACAGAACTGTCGATCTGGAGTTCAGAGCAGAAACCTTGCAATCACCGTGTCTTATTCGACTGTATTGAAATATTATATTGGGCGTTTCCTTGGTAAGTAAGATAATCCTATGAGTGTAAACATCGCTAGGGAATAACTAACAAAACGGATGATAAATATGCCTTTTGTATATTAGGTATTTGATTATTAATGATGTACTGGTTTTCTGCCTTCCTCTAGCGCCCAGTGACACTGATATCTCCTAATGATGACTCCAATTCTGCACCTGTACCTCTCTTGCCAGAGAAACGAAAAAGCTACGCTAGCACAGCATCCAGCCGTGCATCGTCAGTATTTTCTGACTCAGTCCCAGACCCAACGTGTCCTCTGTCACCTTTTTCCCCGTCAAACTCACTCGGTAATTCGACACAAAAATTCTTCTCGCGGGATCCTCGTGGGTCTTCAGTGCCGTCAGGTTCTTCAGTGTCAACGATATCCCCGACAACTCCCCAGCAGGGGATCCTCGCATCCGACGGTTATAACTCTAGC